>JACXIT010000154.1:330505-370314 GCA_014737525.1 Bombus difficillimus | reverse complement strand
TTATCATAAGAAATTTAATTTTTTCATATAATAATAAAAATATAAATTTCAATTTATATCTTAATAACTAAATTTGTAAATAATATAATTGTAATGTTATCATAAGAAATTTAATTTTTTCATATAATAATAAAAATATAAATTTCAATTTATATCTTAATAACTAAATTTGTAAATAATATAATTGTAATATTATCATAAGAAATTTATTTTTTTTCATATAATAAAAATATAAATTTTAATTTATATATTAATAACAATCACTTAGTTGCCAACCAATACTTTGAGGATTAAAAATAAAATGGCTATGTGTGCTATCTTTTCGCAACTCTAACGTTTCACCTGAAGCAGAGAATTGAAATATTATACAAAATTACGCTTATAGAACTATTTTTAGAATAGAACTATTTGAGTTAGAAATCTCTCTTAATAAGCGTATAATACAACTAAAGGAAAAGGATATTTCTTTTAATACGAATCGTTGAAGGAATAGTTTCGACAAAAGGTAGAACATTTTGCGAATATTTAAAACGATTAAAACAAATGTTCTCGATATATGCACGCTTGTTGCAAATTCAATCCGTTTACGTTTTTCGATTCTCGTTTCCCCGTAACCACATCAACGCGTTAAACCGCATTCGCCCGATTACCATACGTACAAAACTTAATTACGGTTAATAATTAATAACTGAAAACGCAAATACATTAATCATCGATAACGCGACTGCATATAATAACGAATGCCAACCGTTACTGCCATTGTTATTACTTCTGCATTATGGCAATTAACTTGTAAAGCAATTAGGTAATTATTCGTAAATTGCTTTCGTTTTGTCTTTTTCCTCGAAATTTTCCCTCTCGCTCGACCGCCATATTTCGCAATAAATGTAACGCATTTCAGAATTTCTAGCCGTGTGTTCGAAACCAGTTAACACGGTTCATTTTGCCTGGTCTCGTTGCTAACCTGTTTCGTCCATTTAATATTTTGATTATACAAGTAGAAAGAAAATATTGTGAAATATATTTTCGGTGTCTTTTACACAAAATACTGTCAACTAATAATAACAATGAATTTGCAGATTTGCAGAAACTGGGTATTCTAGAATTCTATTGCAGACAACTTTTACAAATTCTTTGTGATTCGAAGGTTTCTACTGCTTTGGTCGTATGTCTACTTTTAGACGTTATCTACGTAAACACGCTTCGAAAACACATAGAATTCTAAATAAGACTTTACAAGTTAGTTACTATATACAAAATTATATTATATTACATTATATTATATTGTGGGATCTTCACTACAATTACTTTAGTTACAATAAATGGATTAAACAAGTGTTGGTTAAACAGGAAACGATGGCTGTTTAACGCGAACTAATCACAATAACGTATTATAATTAAGACAACTAGATCGTTAATTTGCAACTCTCGTCACCACGGATCCAACGCCCTCTCTCTCACACGGACCACACTCGCTCGACAACACCGGCAAAACTATCTCCCTGACTTCTCGATACACACTCTCTGGCTTCTCAACTCACACTGACTGTTAATTCGTCTTTGTCCCTAGTAACCCCTTGTGTTTTGCTTACCCCCACCACGCATGTATTCCGCAACCGTTTGTGGCCAGGGTCACGTACGCCTTTTCCGCGAAACTATTCGATAGAAGGACCGACGATACATTGTTGGGCCCGTCGGCACTTCGACTTTCTCGCGACATTGTTTATAGTTCCCCCGATATCTCTTAGATCTTTCGTCCACCATACTACAATATTATATTATGTTATACTGTCCGATCAATGGAAATTAATTAGCGCAGCTATCATATCCAACTCAATGCGACCACAAAGCGTTAATATTATTAGACAATTTCATAGATTAATTAATTGTATTAAATTAATATTATGAGACATTTTCTACAAATGCCTATAGCAAGATGTTTGCCATACAATACAAATTAATTAATCGAATAATATTTCACGAATGTTTATCATCCGTCGATACACAATATTAATACATATCGCAATATTTTATGTATTTTCTACTACCTTTCCTTTATGCCAATTCTTGTCATTTTCTAACCATTATCGAGCACAATTGACGACGAACAGAGAGCGTGGGTCACTGTAACGACAAATTGTGAATATGGACGATAAATCACATAATATTGGTACGCCATAGAATGCGTTAACCCGGTTAAAGAACCGGAGGACGATCGTAAATATGGAACGATATTCGACGTATTTACGTTCATTTGAGAGATAGTTTAGATGCAACGACAACGAACGAGCGATTTCAGCGCGCAGGTTGTTCACGCTGGTGTAGCTGCGGCCAACCTAGCGGTAAGCTAAGAAATAACAGCGGTGGAGTTTACGGCCGATGCCGGATTCGTGGTAAATCTTTGATGACTTTGCGGCAAACGCTGCCACGGCCAACCAATATTCCTGCTTCGTAATTCACGGCAGCGCGTAATATCTTGCATTATCGCGTTAATTAATCAGTCGTCAACGCGATACATAGAGCAGCCAACCATCTTTCGGTGTAAAAGAAATCTTTGCTTCGCAGATATAACGTACAATGAAACATCCTATAACAGGGATGGATAAACCTTGCAATATTTAGAAGATCGCAAACATTGCAACTAAGTGATTGCGTATTTTAAATAAGAAGGAAAATTCAAAATTTTTCCTTAAAAATATAACTTTATTCAATTAGGTATTGTCCGTTTTTGTCGATGACCTTGTGCCATCCTTTAAGGCAGGGCAAAACTTCTGATTTTTGCCAGCAAAAAACTGAATTAAATGTGATTTTACATCATCGGTGTCATTAAAAATTTTACCATTTAAGGAGTTCTGCATGGAACGAAATAAATGGTAATCTTAAGGCACAAGGTCAGGGCTATATGGCGGTTGTGACAACATAACCTAACCTAGTTCCAATAATTTTTGGCGAGTGACCAAAGATGTGTGGGGCTTTGCATTATCATGCTGGAAAACAACACGCTTACGATTCGCCAATTCTGGCCGCTTTTCTTGAACCGCATCGTTCAGTTTGGCGAGTCGTCGAACGTACACGTTTGAATTAATCGTTTGGTTTCTTGGTAAAAGTTCAAAGTACAGAATTCCTTTATAATCCCACCAAACGGACAGCATAATTCTTTTTTGGTAGAATCTCAGCTTTTGGTGTCGTCCGGGCTGGTTCATCTTGCATCACCCACGATCTTTTCCGATTAACGTTGTTACAAACTATCCACCTTTGGTCGCCATTAATCAGTCGTTTCAGAAATGGATCAATTTCGTTGCGTTTCAGAAGCGAATCGCAGATGCTAATGCGCTGAGTCAAATGAATTTCCTTAAGCTGATGGGGGAGCCATAAATCGAGTTTCTTGACATAGTCAGGCTGTTTTAATTTTTTTTTAACGCATATACGCGATACATTGAGCTTCTCTGCAATCTCACGCGTTGTGCTATGACGATCTGAATCGATAATGGCCTTGAAACGGGTCTCGTCAACTTCAACTGGACGGCCAGATCGTGGAGTATTTTTCAGTGAAAAATCAGCGCAACGAAATTTGGCAAACCAATTTTGACACTGTCTCTCTTTCAAGGCTTCATTCCCTTATACGGGACATGACTTCTTGTGTGCTTGCGATGTGTTCTTGCCTTTTCGGAAATAATACAATAAAATATGTCCGAAATGCGCGTCTTGTTCTTCCATTTTGAAATTGGGATAAAAACGAAATTAAATAACTAATCGATACAATTTTCTTACTAAATTAAAGGTGGAAGTCCAAACAAGAAGAAAACAGTATAGGTTAGGTGCTTTGAACACGTTGACAAAACAAAAGAATGTGCTAAGCATAATAAATAGCATATGGACTCAAAAAGTATACTTAAAAAAGCAGACAATAGATCTTTTGTCTTTCCTTGACAAGTCTCCTAGCATTTAAACGATTACAAATCAAGGAATGACTTTGATAAATAAATACAACTGTAGCCTCGTTGATCGCAAACAGTCTCTGCATAGATTTGAAAGAAAAAAATACTGAAGAACTCGTGTTTCATTTTAAGAAACGTTCGAAAATTGTTGAATTACTGGAAAACGGACACTAGCTCTAGCCTGAGTCACGAACGGCATATGAAATTTCAAAAAAAGATGAAAAAATGCCAAGTCGTGTCCTTTCATGAAGCTTCCCAACATTCTTACGATCATCTGCCCACTAAATCACGCACGGTATAGGTTGCAATGCAAAATACAAAAGAGCTGGTGTCTCCTACCACGTAGATGTATTCAAATATTCCCAACGAATCTTCTGTGATTTACGTCAGGGTCCATAGATCCGGCAGATAGGTTGTTACGTAGGCAAAACGGCGACGAAAATTATTTTCGAAGCTGTTCCATATACGAACGAGTCAGTGATGGAGCCTTCTGATACGTCGATCGCGTGACCTTCTTCTTGGTCGGTGTCGGATTCCCCTTAAAAATGGAAGCAACGAAAACGCATTTTCCACAGGGACGGGAGAACGCGCACGTCTTGTCGAGGATGGCGCATCGGGAACGGAGACACGGTTTCCCTTTATTTCTGCTCCGCGGTCATATGTCACGATAGAAATATCCCTCGTCGTGGAATACGGGCTGGATCTACGCGGCATACGTGCCGAGTATCGAGATCTCTTCCTTTGCTCGGCGACGCGGTCTGCGAGTCTCTCTTTTATTGCGACAGCTTAGGTTTCGTTTAAGAAGAAATATGGGCTGGCGTGAATGGCTGAAACGAAACGATGTTACGCGCACGTCCCTTCGGTAAATCGTACGTTTATATCCGATGGTGCGTTGCACAGTCACTGCTGAACATTTTAAATCCACGGTTAATTATATTAACATAATACGTACGGCGCTCTGGTCTCCAGAAACATCTTGGCAAACAATAGGTTGCATATATGCACATTTTTAATTTGCATTTGGGATTATATTTTTTACTCAGTCTTCTCCTATGTCTAATCGCATCGCTTAATTCAAGAATGTTGCTGCTATCACTGAATTTATTTTCGTAGCAAGTGTTGTTTGTTGCATCGGATAAATCATCAAACAACGATTCACTTTGTTTCATTTTCTTTACATCTATGTGTCATTTTGCTACTTTTATAGAATTAGGGCCTATTTTGTAAAATAATTTTTGTTATAAATTGTCAGTAGCAGATTGAAGATGCGAATGATTTTTAAAAAGCTGTTTCCTTACAAATTAAAACACGAACTTTGAAATAACAAAATGTACGACAATGAAATATTATAAGGTATGATAGACGATCGACACAGATCTACCGATGTACTGGCTATACTGACTCATTGTTTTCACATGCTTGGAACGTCAACGTTCAGTTACTTTGCTAATTATTAGTCAGAAGAATGCGCAAGGCTTCATTACCCTGCTGACGTAACAAAAACATTTGTCTCTGCTTACTTAAGTCATCGATTCGATCGAGAAAACATGAAAACCAGATATCTCGTGACCCGGCCATAACGTTCGGTTTGCTAAAAACGAGATATCTCGTGACCCGTACGTAATGTGTTAATATGTATTGAGATATGTGTAATTTTAGTAGTCGCACACATATATGAGTACGAGCGTGTGGCAGTATGTGCGTGCGCAGCGTCTCGTAAAACAGATGAATGCAACTGTTCCGTTGTTAGTGTGGTAAAGAAGATGGCGAGACAAAGAAAATGCTGAGAAGCGTGCAAATGTGTATCCACGAATATCTTGTAAATCACATACTAAATAAATTTGAAACTATTTTGATATCAATTTTAAATGTAATGTAAATGTCGCTATACATTTATTTTGGCGAATAAGATCCGCAATTGTCAACAGTTATGAATCTTAAAAAGAAATATTTGAAAAATTGGGGCAGAGTTGGTTCCTCCTGTCGCTGTGTCTATTGGTTTGGCTCGATAGAAGATGGTGGGACAAAGAGAGAGCTGAGGCGCGTGCAAATGTGTATCCACGAATATCTTGTAAATCACATACTAAATAAATTTGAAACTATTTTGACATCAATTTTAAATGTAATATAAATGTTGCTATACATTTATTTTGGCGAATAAGATCCGCAATTGTCAACAGTTATGAATCTTAAAAAGAAATATTTGAAAAATTGGGGCAGAGTTGGTTCCTTTTGTCGCTGTGTCTATTGGTTTGGCTCGATAGATGATGGTGGGACAAAGAGAGAGCTGAGACGCGTGCAAATGTGTATCCACGAATATCTTGTAAATCACATATTAAATAAATTTGAAACTATTTTGACATCAATTCTAAGTGTAATATAAATGTTGCTATACATTTATTTCGGTGATTAATATCCACAATTCTCAACAATATGTAATATGTGTATCCAAATATGCTGTATGCAGAGTGATTGCCTAACTCTTTGAGCGCTATGAACGCATACATGCGTTCTCACATAACCTCTCAATTTCGGCTAAAAGTGGTGTTAAAGTGGTGTGATAAAAAAATACGTATGGATGTTATCCACCTGACACACTGATGATGCAGAGTAGAGGTTAAAGGAGGAAGAGTTGATTCAGATGACTTTCCATTTCGGTGAACGGAGAAGCATTTCCCTACATCCTGCATAACTAAAGAAAATAATAAACATTCTTCGCGACGAAGATGCGCTGTTTGCACTGAACATAATCGCAGGACTGACTCGCGTTACGAATGCAAAAAATGTAACATTGACTTATGTATTGAACCCTGCTTTCAGATCTACCATACAATACAAAATTATTAAATTTTCAATTTAAAAGATATAATTTCAAACTTTGATATTGTTCATGTTATTATTGCTTAATGAAATAAATGGTTATTAAGGCTTTTCAGGTCACTACATAATTTATTTTAGCTACAATCAATATATTTTGCAATGAAAATTCAGTCTGTCCAACTTGCGCTCTTTCATAAAAAATACGCAGCCCACGGTGTGCTACTCTGCAAAGAGTGGGCCGTCCATGGCCCACGCTTACGTCGGACAACGCAGCGCTCGAAAGGCTAAAAATTTGGATTAGTAAGTGGCTCTGTTTCACTTTCAATTATGTTATTAATATGTTACTTTCTGTAAAATCTTTTAGAATGTCGCATTTCACAGGCTGCAGTAAATATTGTGTTTTTTCTTTCTTTCGTTCGAGCAGTTTTAATCTTCATGAAGATTATTTTGCGTTACATTGCACGATGTATCAGAGCATAGATTACAAAAATCGCAAATACATTCGTTATTCTGATATTTATTGGTATTTTATATACCAATGATCTTTTGTACGCTAAAGCTATCCGAACAAATGAATAAAAAAAAAAAAAAGAATTAATCAGTCGTCGGCCTTTCATCCCTCTGGTCGTTTATTCACAAATGAAACTCGATGAAAAATTCAAACTATCCATCGATGCTCATACATTCGCTACTCTGAGAACATACACTCTGCTTCTCTAATAAATCATCTGCATTTTCAAAACTACCTCGTCAAACACGCATCTCCACCTATCAGCCGAAATTTCCATATATACTCGTCGATCCATAATTCCCCAGACTATTCCATATTCGTCGCTTCGAGGCGTAGAAATAGAACGAGCCAGGGAACAAGCAGAAATGCTTCATCGAGGAGATTGAATTTTTATGTCGGTTCGTGGATATCTGTCGCCACGTTTCTGCGCTAAAACTGCACCATTTTTTCCTCGTTGGCCGACGATGTTCGTCGATTATCTGCTAATGCACTCTACGATAGACTCAACGACCAAAAACTGGCATTCGTATCATCGACGTTTCATCCAAGTTTTCGACTAAACGCGTATCTTTTATGAAATCGTCCGACCGATTTTTTATTCACCAGCTTCGTCGCCCAAGTACTTTAGATGCGGCTGGTGGACCGTTGAGGAAAAATAGCGGAAACTTTTCCATTTTAGATGGGCCGCCGATAAAGGAAAGAGAGCTACGTTTGTATAATGGGACGTGTCTAGCCAACGATGGCTCGAAGACGAGACGCGTCTTCCTTCTCTGGACACCATCTTTGTCGTTCAAAATTATTCCATTATTTCTTCCATTCTGGTCCTTTTTTCTTTCTTTGGGTTTTTAAATTTACATATATACATATTTGAGACATATTTTTGATTGATACAGTCCATCGAAGAAGGATAAAAATCTATAAAATTACATGAAATTTTCAGAAGTGAAACGTTCATATCGAAATTCTAAATAACACGTTCTTTCGTACTTGTCGATCCCACAGCGTCGTTTTACCTAAATTCAACTTTCTAATCATGTACACTAGATACTTAGGCGACTATACACAAATATTACCAACTTTAGGAGACAAAAAGAACTGCGATGAAGAAACAGATGGTGGAAAAATATTGGGTTGGCAACTAACCTTAAAACTTCCATCTTTCTATTGACATCTGCTTGTCTAAGCAAATTACTTTAATGTACATTACTTGTATATACAATATACAGACTGAAAAATAACGTTTTAAGAAACTACCGAAAACAATCTACGAGAGACAAGAAGAGAAATGGGCTTTCAAATGAAGATAACCTATTGTACCATTCCTTTTCTTCAAATTGCAAACGTAAAGGAAATGGACAAATGGATTTCGTCCGAGTTACTGACGCTACGAAGGCTTGGGCGAATGAAGACAGCTCCTCCGTGTTTTTAAAGAAATAAGCAAAACCCCTTTTGAAAACATGCCAGCGTTATTCAACTCGACGAGCAGTGGATCTCGTCAGAAGACGCTGTGACCGTGGTGCTACTTGTTCGTCTTTTCGACGACTACTTGAAATTTCAACTCTAAAATACTCAACAGCAATTATTATTTAAAAGAGTTGATCTAAAAATCGACAAAAATTTCCATGATTCCCGTGGAAAATCTCAGGAAACGTTCCGCTCGAGCGATCGGTTAGAACGACACCCTCTTTCCGCTAATCTCACGATGGACAGCCTTCCGCGAAACAGTGCTATTGTTTCGACCAGGAAACGTCATCTATCGGCACGCCTTCGACTTCTGTTTCGTATCGCGTCCGATGTTTATTGTCCGCTCGAACGATCGCCGCGTTCTCTGGCCGCACCCTCGTAAACAATTGCTCGGGCAGACCCAGTCGTTGAACATGGCCGCTAACAGAACGTGGGACGCTTTACACGGAAACACATCTACAGCCGGAGAGAATATAACTGGTCGCGACAGAGCTATCGTTGCAGAGAAATCGGTATGGATATTCAGCTGAGGAGAGCTCGTAAATATACCAAGTGGTTGACGAAAGTATTCGCTTACATATGCAAACTTGAATGGGCGAAATAATGTACATTAAAGTAATTTGCTTAGACAAGCAGATGTCAATAGAAAGATGGAAGTTTTAAGGTTATGTCAGTAAAATTTGAAAAGGATTCAACAACGTAGGTAGGAGTTATGATACATTTATTAGAAACACGCATTGTAAGTGACTGACAGAAGTATTTGAACGCTACATATATTAAATTATTTAATATTAATATTTTGTTGGACCACCTTTAGCAGCGATAGTGTGTCTCAATCGACGTTCCATACTGTAAACCAATGATTTTGTAAATCTACACTCAACGGAGTTCCATATTTCTATAATTTTATCTTTCAATACTTGCTTTGAGATTATCTGAAATTTATTTCATCTTTTTCCGATTTCAGCCCATAAATTTTCAATCGGATTTATGTCTGGACTTTACGGTGGAGTAATTAGCATGTGTGGTGTGTTATATAGGATCCATTCTTTCACAATTCTAGCAGTATACTTAGGATCATTATCTTGTTGGAAGTGGAAATCCTCCAATAATCCTAATTTACGGGCACTTTCTTTAGTGTTATTTTTAAAAATATTTAAATACTTATATTTATTAAGTATTCCAATAATAAATATCAAAGTTCCGGTGCCACTGGCAACCATGCACCCCCCACCATGACCGATCCACCTCCGTGTTTCACTGTTTCATGTAAATGTCGAATTTCCAATTCTTTATATAAATAAGTTACTTAATGAATCAGAAAACACCCCACTAAAGAAATAAAATAGACAAACTCGAAGATGGTATCCCGCTGGGGATAGCCACCCACCTTTTATTTATTTAGCAATAAAGCTAGAAAAATTTACTGAATGTCCAGCTGGACAAATTCTAAAGTACAAGTTAAACAATAATAAAAAAATAATCGACCAGATATTTGATTACTCTAAGTGTCTTAAACGTCTTCTATAAATCAACAATTTAAAAAAAGCCTGCTTAGAAGAAAAATTCTTTAATCAAAAATCAATCTAATTATTAAATTTTGCATGAACAAGAAGATTATCAAACTATTTCAAATCTTCTCGCCACTACACTTCAACGCATGATAATGAAACGCGTTAAAGCAATAAACGCCCTCTTAAAACGTCCGCAAGGTAGCTCGATTTATCGCTTGTTTGCGCGCGAATATTTAAAAGAGGCCGAGTTTTAATTACACCTTGCACGAAAGTGGTCGAAACATTTTCTCTTTCAGAAATTTTTCGCCTATGACAAATGCACCCATTTGTCTACCGAAATACCGTAATTACACTTAAAATCCCGTTTTTCACGGTGTTTTACTTCTGAAACCTTGTTATTGGACGTGTTAAAACGCAACGCGTTCACAGGAAAAATTGGTGTGCCGTTGAAGGGTGTGGAATATCGCGAGCTCCGTGAGAGCTCGTCATTTTCAAGAAGTTTCACGCGATCGTGAAACGAAATTAAATATCGTGCGTATTTATGACGGAACGTACGAGAGCCAGATATGCCGAACAGATTGCTACATTGATATTCCGGTACAGCAATCACGCGCGCGTTCACCAGATTCAAGTGAACGACACGACAGCTGATTGCTGATTTCTTCCCGCGCTTTCTTGCTAAGCTGTTCCTCCTTGTAAGAACAGAATTGAATGTATCCGCACTAATATCTTGATTTGAAGTAGTATGTTGATATAAAACAATTTGAGGTGGGATAGGTCGTGATAGTATGCTGCTGCTGTATAAGGATTTTTGTCTTCATCCAGGTTGCCTTCTTCTCATTTAGGAATCGCGGAGAAAAAACCAAATTACGAGTGCCGGGATTTGAACCTGGTCTGAAACGTTCGCAACCAACGGTGCTAACCACTGCGCCACCATCGTTGGATCGAAGATACGGTCTTTGTGTAGCAAGACATGGGACAGAAACCGTTGGAAAGTTTTGCTGTCTGGCTTTACTGTTGTAAAGAACACGTTTGCGAAAGAATGACACTTTCCGGACAACCTAATAATAAATTATTACAATGAAGAAGGTATATACGTATTTCTGTGTCAGTAAAATGTCAGTAAAGATGAGCGTTAATTTTGTGCAAAATAGCTGTGCATATCCGACAATTTTCAGGGGCAAAAAAATCCGAGACTTATCACTCTGACAGCTGAAAATTAATGCAATTCGATCAAGCAGTTTCACCGAAAAAACATCTTCAATCCTGACTTCTTCAACGCCTATAAATCTTCCAAAGCAGCTCATTAAATGTTGGAAAAAATCGGTAATTAAAAACAGGTTGGAGGAACGCTTGAAAATGAGGAAATCTGCGAAAGAAGCTGATTGCGAAGCTGAGGAATCGATGGGGTGACGGGACTTGGACTAATTCACGGGGCAGCGTTTTTGATTTCAGTCGGTGAGAAGCCGAAACGAGGAATAAATTACGCCGCGTTTCCAACCATATCTTTCCTCGTCAAATTGCCACGATCATTTCGGATTACGGCGATTAATCGGCGTTCGCGGGCTTGCGGCTTGATGCACCAGTCGCAGACCGAGCGAGTCGTCGCTGCTTGAAAACGCCACCTAACGCCCACGATTAATCACAACTAGTCTAGCGAACCAACTAATTGCTCGCTGTTCCGTCTCTCTTTTTTTTCTTTATTTCTGTCGTTCTCTCGTCTCTTTCTGTTCCTTTGCGTTCGATCGTTAGGTACACACAGAGAAAGAGAGCGAAAAAAATTAGTCGAATTCGCTGGACGTGACTGCACCGCGTCGATAAGTCTGCTATTGAAACCGTGTTCATTACTTTTCCTGATAACTCGATCGTCTACCGGTACTCGTTTCTCTATTCTTGTTTCTCGCTACGAACATATTGCATCATGAACAGAGCGTTTCATCATCTGATAAGGATTTTCTCGTCGATGATATACGAGCTACGTTCAACTATAGACGTCGTTTAATTGGTCGAAGAATCGAACTGTCGAATGTCGATACCGAATTTTGTTAAAACAAGCTTGGATGAAAGTTAAGATTCAGTATTACTGATAAAGAAGAAATGTTTTTTAATTCTACAAAATCAAAGACAATTAAGTCGATGATTGATAGCGGTGATATACGTTCAACTTTACATTTACATCGTGCCGTAGTTATTTTTTATGAAACGAAACTCCATGTACCATGTACCATGTTCCATGTACCGTGTACCATTTAGCGTGTACCATTTACCGTGTACCATGTACCGTGTACCATGTACCATGTACCATGTACCGTGTACCATTTACCGTGTACCATGTATCATGTACCATGTACCATGTATCATGTATCATGTATCATGTACCATGTACCATGTACCATGTACCAAGTACCATGTACCAAGTACCGTGTACCACTTACCGTGTACCATGTACCGTGTACCATGTACCGTGTACCATTTACCATGTACCATGTACCGTGTATCATGTACCGTGTACCATATACGATATACCATGTACCGTGTACCATGTACCATGTACCGTGTACCATGTACAATATTATATGGCTTGGCAAGTTATTGTGGACTTTGTCATTAGATGGTATTGTTAAAATCCGCAATTACTTAGTTGCCGATTATATAATACGATTATACGTGAACACACCGATGGCTTGCGCCACCTAAAATGGAAATTGCGAAAATGCTTGGGTATTCAGCGGTCTTAATGAAGTCGTATCAGGTGTTGGCAAGTGTACACTCGAAAGATTTCCACGTAAATTCCAGCTGTTTCTATAATTCGATATCAACAAGAGATTAAAGCTGCTGCTACGCGTATGGAGTAATGAAAGCGAAGAGCAACAACTACGCGTTTCGTGGCACACATTTCCACGTAACTAACTTGGGGGCGATGCTTCAACTCATTAACATAGTATTACGTCGGAAATTATTAACCGAGAGGCTTTCTCGTCACGCGAACACAGGACATTCTGCATATTTAACAGCGTGAGTTCGATCTTGCTTTAATTAGCAATTAACAATTTCGTTAAGCACAGCTGCACGGTTAATCGCAACAGGGCAGCAACATCATTGCGTGTCCCTTAATTGTCGCCATTCATCCTTCGAATGGCGAATTGCCAAGCGACGCTGTTCCGGTAATAACATCTCGCTTGCTGATCTTCCGATCCTTGTTGATGGCCAACCTTATTTTCACAATTACGTTCGTGCAACGAGAAAAGTCCAACGAAATCGTACGATCGTACGATGGGAACTTTCGCGAAACGATCGAGCAGATTCGATGGAATCGTCGTGTCGAGGAAATATTTGACGTTGCCTACTAATTAAAAGCCTACTAATTGGAAACTTCGATCAAATATTTGTGATCATTGTCGTCGTGGAACGCAGGCGTCTAATATTGGATTGGCAACTAAGTGATTGCGGATTTTGTCAATACCACCTAATGACAAAATCCGCAATCACTTAGTTACCTACCCAATAGAAACATTTATTCTTCTCAGTTGAATTCGTCTGAATTCGTTTTTTAAACAAATACGTTTTAAATACAATTCTATAGGAATTCTACAGTCGAGTTCATTTCGTTTTAACGAACGACCAATCTCAAGGGGATTCGATTATTTCTTCGTTAGCCATTAAACTATATTAAACTATATTGTGCTCTTTTTCACCAACCAGCTGCTTGCTACTCCATTGCACCGATAAAATAGAAATTTTCTACCGGACAAAAGGCAACTGTAATATTAACAATGGTGTTTAACAATAGCGGCTACTTGCCGTATTTCCTTCGTTTCCTTGTTTTTAACGTACGAACGATTCACATCGAACTTCCTCTTGATCGCTTGTTTTGTATGCCTTTGCACGAGTATACACGTCCCCCACGTTAACACTTTACCGACCGATATCCGATTAATCGGTTTTTTTCGCCAACGCTTACCGACCGATAGCCTATTAATCGGCTTTCTGTCGCCGACAATCTTTTTCATTATTTAAATAGTAATGTATTATTTAGCACTGAGTTACCTTATTCAGTTGCGTCAGTCGCGTTGCTTTGTAAGCTACCACAGTTTTATACTACTTTGAAAAACTTACTGTTCGCGATGGACGAAAAGAATGGTATTGGAGAGTCTAAACCGAAACACAGCTGCCGGTCGGACGTGCGTACGCCGCTGAACCGCTAGCGGTCAGTAAAGTGTTAATTATTGGGTTGGTAAGTAAGCGATTGCGGACTTGATTATCGGGTGGTATTGACAAAATCCGCAATCACTTAGATGCCAACTCAATATACCGCTCATCGTTACGCAATTTTATTTGGCAACGTGATACTTTTCGCCATATGGCAAATAATGACAAAATCCTTAGTATTGACAAAACCTAACCTCAATCACTTAGTTGCCAACCCAAGAACGATAATTCTCTTTACGCAGAATTTTAACCATGCAAATACACGCTTCGAGTAGCTGGTAATATGCAGAAGCAAAAGCTTCAAGTTCAATTTAATAAGAAACAAATTACTTCTATAAATTTAGTTATGCCAAGAAGATAAGAAAATAATAGACAATTTTCAGGTAAATTGAAGAAACAATGTTTCCAATATTATCACTTTTCTATAGCTTTTTAATTCACTGAGTTGGTCAATGACACTTCCGAACTTCCGGGCTTCGCATGTAACTTTAAAATTTTTGAAAGAGAAAGTTTGAAACGTACAAATTTCGCCTAACTTCTTAATTCCTCTCTTTCTCGCTCTAAAGAAATTGTTAGAATTTCAACGCGAAATATTTACTTGCTGCTTTCAAGTTTTCCATCGTATCCAAACTTATACTTTCTATAATATCTCGCATTAATCAAAACCAAATACAAATCTGCTGGTACTAAGTCTACGAAAATAAGACGAACGGCGTAATAATTTCCATAAAAATTTTATGTTAACAATTATCGTCCCGATAGGCAAATAATTTCCTTTCGATTCGTTAGTCTCAATTATTTCTGCATGAATGTTATCTATTTATAGTTTGCAGAATGTAATTATACATTTCATTAATTATGGCCTATTTTTGCTATGCAAACATTTTCAAACAACTTGACAAATACTCACCAAATTACAGGTTAATTAAATCGGTATCGTAGCGTACTCACCTGGAACAAAAGAGAAAGGCAAATATAAACCATTGGAATGAAAAAGGCTCTCCGAATACGTCAGCTAAGCAAGATATCAACTTTCTTTTTATTATTATTTCATTCGTACTGTGACGGCACTTGGCAACAATGTATATCGCCGAAGCGAAGTGCCTAATGAGCCATCAATATCCCCATGGCCCTTCCGTCGAATATTCGAGAAGGGCCGCGACCGTTGCCACGCACGCCTAACAAACGCGTGGATAGTGGGGATATCGAGGGGTGACAAACAGAAAAGAATCGAATCCCATCGACAGTTAGGTTCGAACCAGAGTGCGATAAACTCGAGTCGAAACCGTGCAACGAGATTGACTAGCGAAGCCGAGAATGATACGCGACGCGATCAAAAGAAGGCACTTGTTGATAAATATATTATTGAACTAAAGACCGAGTGATTATTTAACGCACGACACCCGATATCACCTCAGTATTTTACAATTTGTCCAGCTGGACATTTGGTAAATTTTTCTAGTTTTATTGCTAAATAATAAAAGTTAGATGGCTACCCCCAGCGGGATACCATCTTCGAGTTTGACTATTTTATTTCTTCAGTGAGATCAGTGAGGTGTTTTCTTTTTAATGTTCTTTCTATCAGAGTTTTGCCCGCTTCAGCAGCCAGCTGGTTTAGATGTGTTGCCGTTCTTTCCTTGTATTTTTCTGCGTACCTGCCGATTTCTTCTTTCACCGTTGGTATTTTTAAGTCCTTGCGTATATCCTCGTTTCTGACATACCAGAGGGCGTTCACTACTGTTCTCAGTATCTTCGATTGTAGCGACTCTAGTTTATTTATGTGGTTCATTGCTGCTGTCCCCATAGTGGTATTTCGTACGTCCAAATTGGTTTTATTGTCGTTTTGCATATTTTTAATCTATTTTTTAATCTAATTGATTTAATACGCTGCTTCCATGTAAGTTGTGTGTCTAAGTGGAGTGCTAGGTATTTAACTTGCTTTGTTTGTGTTATGTGCGTGCCATTCAATTGGATGTTTGGTAGTTTCCATTTTCTTAGTGTAAATGTAATATGGTTGCATGGGGTTTCCTTTTATTTGTTTATGTAGCCATTTTTCTATTTTTCTGATGTGCTCTTGTAGTAATGTGGCTGCTGTTTCTGCATTAGTGTGCCTGACTACTACAGCCGTGTCGTTCGCGAATGTCAGTATTTTGCTGTTGGTAGTTGTTGGTATATTGGCTATGTATAGTGTGTATAATATTGGCCCTAAGACGCTTCCTTGCAGTAGCCCTGCCTTGATGTCTTTTACTTTAGAACATACATCCTTTATTTTTACTACAAAAGTTCTGTTGCTTAGATATGATTTGAGTAAATGGTGGATTTGTTCCGGGAAGTGTCTTTTTATCGTTTGTAAGAGGCTTTCATAGTTCACTTCGAGATATCGACTGAGAAAAGATTAATTTCGTATAGGAAACTCGGTTTGAAACTCGCAGGGATTAGAGAGAACGATAAACGGTGGATGGAAACGGTGAAACATTGACAATGTTGGCTGATCGCTGACTACAATTCCGCTCTCCATAACGCTTATTATTATAAATTCAGTGGTCGCGCATACGACTGATATTTACGACGTTCGATAATGCAGTATCACGTTAGTAAAATATCGTATCTACAGTTGGCAGATACAGTGGGAAAAAATGGAATGGAACCGAGGAATCTGCATGTGTCGTGTATCGTGTGGAGAAAAATACTGGAATGTTAAAAATACAAAATTCTTCGCTTCTTTCCTACAACAGTTTATGGATTTAACGGCTTCCCTTTATTTATACTTTCGTCTCGATGTTGTCGTTTGCGCAGCTGAAAAACAGAACCTCTTCAACCTCGTGTATTAAAAAGAAAAAAGGAAAAAGTAGAAGACAAAGGTCAAATATTGGCAACATGTGTATCTTTTGGCAAGAAAAGGCGTTGATGAATGCGTGTTCGTGAAGGAAGATTAAACAGCGAATTCCGTGTCGTAATTCCAAGATGGCCGCGAATAGTATCGACTACCTGGTCAAAGGAAAAATTGGTTGCACATTGAATCAACGAAAACTATGTTATTTATGAACATAAAGGTTGGTAACTAAATGATTGCGGATTTTGTCATTAGATGGTATTGAGAAAATCCGCAATCACTTAGTTGCCAACCCCATAGTTTGCATTAAATCAACGAACACATTAGCTTGCGATCTTGATTTTTGGTTAATTATAATAATGGGTCATTAATTAATCTGATTAATTAAACAATTGGTCATTAATCCGGCCATTAATTAATAAGAATGGTTAACAAATTCGAATAAGAGAAAGAGCAGTTTATATTGAATTAAATTTTACATGGCGATAATTGGTTAGGATCAAAGATCACTGTACGTTCGTTGATTGAAGGTTATGTACGATGTCGTTTGAATTTATTCTCTTTCATATTATAAATTTATCATTTTCTGCAAATTTCTCGATTTCATCGCTAAAATTCGTGATTAGCAGACTGCGAATGTTTATGCATTTATGAGAAATTTAAATATCCAGAAAGATACGAAGTAGCCAAAGTGGCATAAAACAGTCATTACGAGCTCTTTCTACAGTTGAATTCGTAAAAATATGAGTTTATTTACCAAATGTCCAGCTGGACAAATTGCAAAGTACAAATTCAATAACAAAAAAAAAAGAAAAAAAAAATTATGAGTTTGTCGAAATCTCCGCGATCGAGTCGATTAGAGAAATCAGCTGATTAGTTTCAACTAATCGACTTTCCATATATGCTAATTGCACGGAGATATCATCCGTCGACGATTAAAATAATTTTCCCTTCTCCTAAAATTGACATATTCTCGAACACGTCTAACAAAATTAATTACGCGCCATAGAAGTGAAGATGTGGTGCGAGAGCACGTGCCGCGATAAAAAATATAAAATTCAACATCGGCCTTGTTTATTCTGCAATTAAGTGTCTTAACAAACGCGATATTTCAAGTTAATTGTAAAAACGCTGCAGCTCCATCAAAACTTTTAATTTGCCTGCGTGCGTTCACGGTTAACAAACATCGACAAATTACTCAAATAAGGCGGACACAGACACTTTTCAACAGTGCGCTCGAATCAACATACCCGTGGGCAAATATTGCGCCTCGTGCAAACTGCATGACAAGCTGATTCATAATCGAACCGCGGTGGAGAACCGCGAGTGAATCGAGAGAAAAAATAAAAAAAAAAAAAAAAAAATGTAGGAGAAAAAAGATAGGATTCCACTGTTGGCAGTGTTTGCTAATGGAATTTCCGTTCTGAATAAATTTCGTGTAACGAACGAGTCGGAATAGGAACGATACAGTTTGACGGGCTAACAGCGCCACCATTTCGTCTGCGCGCAACGCATTAAAAAATATTCTCTCTGTTCTGGTTGCCCCGTTAAAATAAAGAGCAATATTTCATATAACGGTGGTTTTCTTTCTTTTTTTTTTTTTTTTTTTTTTTTTTCAACGTTCTCGTACATTTTACCCCGTAATTCTTTTTCGAACGTGTAGCTTTAATGGATTTTTTTCCAAGGACATCCGGTATTAAATGAATGTCGCTAATGTCTTCCTGCTGCTGGCTTTCCGTGACATGAACTTGCGGAAACGCTTAATATCGTGTGTTACACGTCATGCTTTACAGATTTGATAAATTGGTAGGTAGCGGAGATGTTACGTTCGTTCTTTCGATGGATGAAATTGAATGTTTTTTGGAATGAACGAATGAAAGGAAAGAGCCTAATGGAGGTAGGAAGAAAAAAAGAAGTGCCATTTGCTACACGTGTTTATTACAGGTATTTAGTATGTACTGTTATTAGGTTGCAACATACAACTATAAAAATATTTGCAGATACGTTCATCAATAATAAAAAAATGGTTAATCTACATTTCATTTTTGCGATGTCAAATTTTTATATTCACGTTAAAGTAATACTAATAAATGAAACTTAATTAATTAGTAGGTAAATGTTACGGTATATATAGCAATATTTTTATATTTGTATTTTATTTATTCCATTACGCTTATTATTATATTATACTTCCTATATTTATCAATGAAAATTTATTTTAGTATTCTTGTTACCAAAGATTTTGTTACTAAATATTCTTCATTATTGTACTTATTGTTATTATATAGTTTTTATGATCTCAGAACATGGAGTTCCTTTTGTAAGATAATAATAGATAAATAAATATAAGAATATTCTTCCATTATGTACTTTTTAAAGACCAGCCAAAATGACTGGTTTTGATAGAGATAACTACGTCTCAAATGCCGGTAGTTTTAGTGTTAATATCTAAAATAAAAAGACTCTGTAAGAAACTCTCAAACAAGAATGACCTTGTACGCCTTATATGTCTAATATGAAACTTTCATATTCTACTAGGATTACTCGCCACGATAAGTATAGTTATAACTAAATCAAGGGGAATTTCCAATGATAAAAGAGCTGCAGGTTGTTCGATCTTTTTAAACATTTCAGCCTTTCTATTCTAAAAGAACAAAAGATTCTGAATGGACCATTTCATTTTCTTTGGCGCGCGTATGAATGTGTTGGAAAGGGGTGGAAATCCATCGGGAGAACGTGGCATTTGTTAATGCCGCTAGTCGGTGAAAAGTTGGAAAACGCGAGTTCGTTCTCTCTCGTAATTTATTTATCGGCCGCGTCTGCATCGTGCAAGCTGAAAGCGCTATTCACCGAAGGCCTTGGGGAATTTTTAATGAAAGCGGTGGCAGAGTCGTATGACGAGGCGCGAGCCCGCGCAAGACGCTCTCTCAAGACATGATTGCATAATTATTGAAATACGGGTCATTCGATTCGCGCCTCTATCTCAATCTGTCGAAAATAAACGAAAAATGTGAATACCGGTGGTGCTTTTTCTGAAAACAACAAAGACGTGTTGGAATTTCGCTGAAATTTTGAATCCTCTTTAGTATCTTTATACGCTTATATCTATTTATCGTGGAATGTATTTACTTACATCGATACGGTTGTGGCAACACTTGGCAACAATGTATATCGCCGAAGCGAAATGTCCAATGAACCATCAATATCCCAACGGTCCTTCCGTTGAATGTTCGAGAAGAAGGCGTGCGTGGCAACGGTGGCGGACATCTAACAAACGCGTGGATAGTGGGGATATCGAGGGGTGACAAAAAGAAAAGAATCGAATCCGATCGACAGTTAAGTTTGAACCAGGGAGCGATAAGGTCGAAGTGTAACCGTGCAGCGAGATTGACTAGCCAAATCGAGAGCGATACGCGACGCGATCAAAAGAAGACACTTGTTAATAAATATATTGTTGAATTAAACACCGAGTGATTATTTAACGCACTACACCCAATATCACCTCATAGTGTTATCTGTTTTGTCTTTAACTGCGGTTCAAATAAAATACTATCCTCGTTCCAGGTGCAAAGACATTTCTAATTATGCATGTGTAAATGTAGTGTTTTTCAATTATGGCACGTTGATATATTGGTTGACGATTAAGTGATTGCGTATTTTAAATAAGAAGGAAAATTCAAAATTTTGCTTAAAAATATAATTCAGCGTCATTAAAAATTTTACCATTTAAGGAGTTCTATATGGAACGAAATAAATGGTGATCTTAAGGCACAAGGTCAGGGCTATATGGCGGATGTGACAACATAACCTAACCTAGTTCCAATAATTTTTGGCGAGTGACCAAAGATGTGTGGGGCTTTGCATTATCATGCTGGAAAACAACACTCTTACGATTCGCCAATTCTGGCCGCTTTTCTTGAACCGCATCGCTCAGTTTGGCGAGTCGTCGAACGTACACGTTTGAATTAATCGTTTGGTTTCTTGGTAAAAGTTCAAAGTACAGAATTCCTTTATAATCCCACTAAACGGACAGCATAATTCTTTTTTGGTAGAATCTCAGCTTTTGGTGTCGTCCGGGCTGGTTCATCTTGCATCACTCACGATCTTTTCCGATTAACGTTGTTACAAACTATCCACCTTTGGTCGCCATTAATCAGTCGTTTCAGAAATGGATCAATTTCGTTGCGTTTCAGAAGCGAATCGCAGATGCTAATGCGCTGCGTCCAATGAATTTCTTAAGCTGATGAGGGAGCCATAAATCGAGTTTCTTGACATAGTCAGGCTGTTTTAATTTTTTTTTCACGCATATACGCGATACATTGAGCTTCTCTGCAATCTCACGCGTTGTGCTATGACGATCTGAATCGATAATGGCCTTGAAACGGGTCTCGTCAACTTCAACTGGACGGCCAGATTCGTGGAGTATTTTTCAGTGAAAAATCAGCGCAACGAAATTTGGCAAACCAATTTTGACACTGTCTCTCTTTCAAGGCTTCATTCCCTTATACGGGACATGATTTGTTGTGTGCTTGCGATGCGTTCTTGCCTTTTCAGAAATAATACAATAAAATATATCTGAAATGCGTCTTGTGCTTGCATTTTTAAATTGGGATAAAAACGAAACGAAATAACTAATCGATACAATTTTTTTACTAAATTAAAGGTGGAAGTTTAAACAACAAGAAAACAATATAGGTTAGGTGCTTTGAACACGTTGACAAAACAAAAGAATGTGCTAAGGCCACCTATTGACAAAATCTGCAATCATTTAATTGCCAACCCAATAATAGAATAATAGAATGTAAGTTAAATATCGACGTAAGATTGTCCAATTAAAAACAGAAGATAACAAATCAAGAATAAAACCTACAGTCAATTGTTGAAAAATGTCAACTAGAAAAGTTACATTATTTTGTATTCAAACGCCCTTGCTAACTTAATGAAAAGATTTTATTTTAAACAAGCCAATATCGAACTGTCGCCACTGATCATTGTGACATGCCAAGTTGTACAATGCGACTATTGAAAAAGAAAAGATTCTATGCGTAAATATTTAAAAGAGATGAAAGAAGGAAGCAAAATGTTGAAATAACGACAGAAAGCTAAGGAAGTCTTCTTTGAGAGAAGCATCGAAACGTCTGTATAGAAATACGTTGACGGTGAAGGCAAGCGAGCAGGATGAAAGAAGTGCAGCTTGCGAGAAGAAAAGTCGCGTGGTGTGGTCCGGAGAGGTTCGGTGGCCGCAAAAGGTTTCTTTTATCAGTAGGCACGAGCGGCAGTCGTGACATCAGGGGCACAAGGTGGAAAAGCATAGAACCGAGAGTGAGACGGAGGAAAAAGGAGGTGGCCAACTAAAGAGGCCGCGTTATCAAGTTTTAACGAGGTGTCCAGTGTTCGGATCTTACGAATGCGGGGCTACATCGCAGACACAAAGAGGACCCGTGCACCTCGCTGAAAGCTCGTTTTTCCATGCCACCGAGGAAAATTGATAAAGAGAGGCGCAGGAGGAAAGCGCAGGTCTCAAGAAACGAGCGTGTAAATCAATGGGACAGTTCAGTTACCGACTAAATGGGCTAATGAGTAAGCAAATGAACGAGAAAGCCAATATGAAAGTACGTCGAGGGACGCGTAAATCGCAGCTGGGAAATTAAATGAATAAATCAACGAATGAATTAAGGTAGCCTTGGCATGTTCGAAGCTTGTAATATCGAGACAGAGTTAGTACAATTGGCTGGTGAATTAATACATCGACGAATGTTGAACATGTTGAGAAACGAATTTATTTGGCTTAGAAAAGGGTCTACATATTTTATTCTTCCGGCAAAAATGACATACACGCGTGTGAGTGAAGTTGGTCCAAAAAAAAAAAAATATTAATATTAAATAATTTAATAATATATGTAGCATTCAAATACTTCTGTCAGTCACTTACAATAAGTGTTTCTAATAAATGTATCAACTCCTACCTACGTTGTTGAATCCTTTTCAAATTTTACCGACATAACCTCAAAACCTCCATCTTCCTACTGACATCTGCTTGTCTAAACAAATTACTTTACGCGTTCAAATACTTTCGTGAGCCACTGTATGTACCAATACCTTTAAGGAAATTCGATTAGTGAATTGAGTACGTGAACGACTTAATAAATGCGTGGATATTATACTCGATCGATGAATTCTGTCAGCAAATTAATAAATTAAAGAACAACTTGTCGATACTCGGTTATATTGAGGAATTAATCTCTGTGAAACGTATCAAGGAATAACAGAGTAATATTTATAAGCGAGAGGAGAAACAGGTGTGTAAGAGAAACGCGAAGGAGGGAAAAATAACGCCGCGGAAACACCATCATCCGTTCTCACTGCTCTTCGACAAATGAAAAGGAACGGAACTGTTGCGGTCGATCGAGAGCGGAACGGTTCGCTTCGATTGGCATCGTTGTTGTAGTAACAAAATAATTGCGGGATTCCGTGAGAGGATGCCGCGCCTTTCGCCTTCTCCAAAACACTTCTGCAAAATCGCGGCACTGCTCGTTCCACTCACGGCTGTTGAGTACCGCAGCGCGATTCTGATAGAAACGGATAGAAAGATGAAACGAGACGCGACGTTTAACTATCGGTTGCACCTGAAGGATTCACTCTTTTACACTTCTTTTTTCTCCTATTTTTTCTTTTTACTTCTTGCACTTCTTTTATTCCTGCTTCTCTCGGAATTTTCTTCAAATAATTTCTATCCACTGTCGGACTAATTAGCGTTACGAACGGCCAGATAATCCACGCTTTATGTGTATTACGATAATTATAGATCGTAAATTTTGATCTGCGCGCCGGATGTCTTGGTAAACAGGTTTGTAAATAACAGTGATAAATAATATCTTTAAAAACCGCGATTCTACGGTTGGAAATGAATGCGAGCAAATAACGTAAATCTTCGTTGTCCTGAATTTAAATTTGTATAAGCTTTTGTTAGCTGCGAGCGCTACGGTTAATAAAGTCGACCGACGGTCGATAAAAGAATCTTAATGGCCAGATGATGAAGGAATTAAAAAGAATGAATTTCAGTAATTGGAATAATGATGTGTAATATACAGCTGTATAAATGTATTCTATATGTATGAGATTATAGTTAAATTAATGCAATGCATACAAATGGTTATGTGTAATTCACTTCTTTGTTTGAATAAAAGTCAACGTTAATTGCACCAGCAAAATCTGAAGTTTGTTAAAATAATGGTTTTAACGTACAGCAGAATTACAGCACTTTGAGTGTCTAAAATGGAAAATAAAGAATTGAAAATACACGTAACATTAAATACGAAGGAAAATGTTAACTAATATAAGTTAACGTATCAACTATAAATCAATGTCGTTCGTTTCACAAAAAACGTTGTCAATTTATCGTCTAATTTACCAAATGTCCAGCTGGACAAATCGTAAAGTACAAATTTCAGGTGGAAATAGATATAAATGCACCAAGAAGTACTCTTGACGTTCAACAAAAAGGTTTATCAAACAATTAACAATCACGTTTCTCGAATGTGTTTGCTTCGCTGTTACGCTAGACCCTTCACGCTTCGTTGTTCGAAACGGAATGAATCTTTTCTTTCATTTGTCGCCCCTCAATATCCCCACTATTCGCGCGTTTGTTAGGTGTCCGCCACCGTTGCCACGCACGCCTTCTTCTCGAACATTCAACGGAAGGACCGTTGGGATATTGATGGCTCATTGGACATTTCACTTCGGCGATATACATTGTTGCCAAGTGCCGCCATAAATTAAATAATAAAAAAAAAATTTATCGTCTATCAAATTATTCCCTTCTTCGATTCTCTGTTTCATATTAACCCTAGAACTACCACACCAGCCAAATCGACTGGTTCTACAATTTTATAAATGTGGCAACCCTCGTTTAAGGATGATGGTTTCAGATGGATTAATAATACCAAAAATGTACTACATATATTGAGATATGTATAATTTTGTGTGCTAGACTAGATTGGTCACGTAGTAGTGACACACGTATGTGAATATGAGTGTCTCGAAAAGCAGATAAACGTAACTGTTCCGTTGGTGGTCTCGTATGGAAGATGGCGAGACAAAGAAAAGTGCTGAGACGCGCGCAAATGTATATCGACGAAGATCCTGGAAATCGTTTATTAAATAAATCTATAACTATTTTAATTTGAATTCCAAGTGTAACCTTAGTGTCCCTTTACATTTATTTCGGCGATTAAGATCCACGATTCTCAACAACGTAACATGGAATTGCTTCTGTAAGAAAGTAATAAATCAATAAATATAAAAATATTCTATTATTTCGTATTTTTGAAAAACCAGTCATTTTCACTGGTTTTAGCAGACATAGAGGCTTCGTGTTAACTATCGATAATTCTAGTGTTAAAATATGTCCTTCTTTCTACACGATCAAACGACATAAAAATCCATAGTAATGTCATTATCCTATTTTTAGCGTGTAGTCTTCATTTTAAGTCCACCGTACAAGACACCAGCGTATTTGCGAACAATATGCAAATGCCAAACAGACGAACCGTTGGTGAAATGTTGGCGAACAGTAATGATGACGCACTTCAACGTAGCTATCATCGAGTCAGACGACTATACAAATCGTCATCCAGCGACAGCCAACGCCGCATCTACATAATAACGTTTGCACTCCCATTTGAGAGTAATTCGTCAAATAGCCACGTGTATTTACGAAGCGATTAAAAAGCATTGCGCGCGATCGTTTCGACGAAATTAATAGTAATAATTGGCGGATGTAAAACCAGTGACACGAAGTGGACGCGGATGAATAAAAGATGAAATTTAAAGCGAATGAACAGACATGGCCAAGTTTTCGGCTGGAAAATCTAGCCAGCAAGAATTTCACTGCTCCTCTCTCTCGCTCTCTATTTATTAGGGCACGGTTCAACGATATCTTCGAGTGGCCATAAATCTCGAGTAGTTGCCCGTTAACGAGATAATGAAGAAAATGAGAGGAATTTTCAGCGAACGAGAAACGATATACCGCGGAGCTTGTTTGCATTTTTCGTGGAAAACCATCTATTAAGAGAGAGGAAAAAGAAATATGAAAAACCGCGATAGGCATCGGAACGCAATTATAGCTGCTATCGATGCGCGCAGTGGAATTTTCTACAGAATTTAGTCGAGGATACTTCTTCAAGGATTTTATGAAATAAATCTTTTTGCAAAATGCAACATTTACTCTTTGCACTGGGAATTTTATTTCAATTTCGTTAGCAGCAACTGCCAACGCTTTTAAGCGTTTTATTTGAAATTTACCTTAACTAAAAAATAAGAGAATTTAAATAAATAAAGGAAGAAAGAAATTTACTTAAATACCAGTTTTATTCACACTATTGTTGTATTTTGTGATTTTTAAGAGTATGATATATCTTGAAACAATTTCCAGGATACAATCCTGCTTTCACAAAAAAAAAACTCGACAAAGGAGCTGCTGAGATAAAAACTGGTGTCGGGTGACACTGCAAAGTGCAAAGGATTAAATGTTAAAATTTCGAGTAACCTTAACCGAGCAATGGTTCGTCATAATATTATTAAACATCAATTTTACAGTTTTATGAAACTTGCTATTTTCTACATGCAAAGTTTACATAATAACGAAGGAATATAGCCATCTCTTCAAAATTCTCTGTCATAGCCATAAAATAAAAAAAGAAAGAAGTAGAATTAGATACCATAGGATGATTATAAGAAAATTTGCAAACGAAACGTTGCGTTAATGCTGTGTTAATTAATGGTTTAACCAATCAGCTTTTCCCTAATTTGTTTCGCACGAACACGGTTCCACGAGCTATTGGGTTGGCAACTAAGTGATTGCAGATTTTGTCATTAGGTGGCAATACGTGGCTTGTCTACTACTCATACATCAAGTAATATAATATATGAAAGAATATATTAATATTGCTGGGATTAAAACGTATCGTTATAGCAAATCATAATTGTTTTTCTCACAAGCGAACAGTTTACGGCAAATCAAGGATAAAGTGAGATTTCATGATAAGAGATACGTATGAAGCGAACGCGAAACAATATGTTCCGGTTTCCACGAGAATCTTCCATCGAGTATGAACAGCCAGCTAAATTTCGCGATGGCTAACTTCAACAAACAGTATCATATATTAGTTTGCGAGACACAAAACAAGATGAAGCGCAAGTACGATCCTGAAGCAGGACGCGAGCAGAAACTGCTACACCGCAAACTACGATCTTCCGAAAGACCTACCAACTACAGCTTAGGTTTACATTTACAGTGAAGGATCCAACGACAGTTGGCGAAATCGCGAATCCTTAGAAGGACACGCGGGAAACTAGGATTTAAGAAACGAAACACATGAAACATATTAGGTTGGCAACGAAGTGGTTGCGGATTTTGCCATTAGGTGGCACTGGCAAAATCCACAACCACTTAGTTGCCAACCTAAAAAGATTACAATAGCCACCAGCTTTTTTCTATTCTTTAACAATTATTTCCACTAAACTATTGCTCAAAAGTACGAGTACTCGATATTAAAATATTTTAAAGATTAAGTAACTTAAAGATCGTTCAGTTGTTTCTTCATTTGCATTTTAATTAAATTATCAAATATTTTGATGAATTTGAACACTTTATATTCATATTGGGTTGGCAACTAAGTGATTGCAGATTTTGCCATT
Organism: Bombus difficillimus; assembly: GCA_014737525.1. NCBI lineage: Eukaryota > Metazoa > Arthropoda > Insecta > Hymenoptera > Apidae > Bombus > Bombus difficillimus. The sequence goes on along the minus strand of JACXIT010000154.1, from coordinate 342,327 downwards.
AGGTGGCATTGACAAAATCCACAACCACTTAGTTGCCAACCTAAAAAGATTACAATAGCCACCAGATTCTTTCTATTCTTTAACAATTATTTCCACTAAACTATTGCTCAAAAGTATGAGTACTCGATATTAAAATATTTTAAAGATTAAGTAACTTGAAGATCGTTCAATTGTTTCTTTATTTGCATTTTAATTAAATTATCAAATATTTTGATGAATTTGAACACTTTACATTAATATTGAATTGGCACCTAAGTGATTGCAGATTTTGCCATTAGGTGGCATTGACAAAATCCACAACCACTTAGTTGCCAACCTAAAAAGATTACAATAGCCACCAGATTCTTTCTATACTTTAACAATTATTTCCACTAAACTATTGCTCAAAAGTATGAGTACTCGATATTAAAATATTTTAAAGATTAAGTAACTTAAAGATCGTTCAATTGTTTCTTCATTTGCATTTTAATTAAATTATCAAATACTTTGATAAATTTGAACACTTTATATTCATATTGGGTTGGAAACTAAGTGATTGCGGATTTTGTTATAGGTGGTATTGCCAATATAAAGAGATCATCGATCCGCAATTCCGAATTTCTCGAACTTTGCAGAAAACCTCTCGGGATAAGGAAGAGGAGAATTTCCCAAGCGAATTTTCTTTCTAGAAGTATCGTAATATTTCATGATGGAACTTCTCTAATTCGAAGATAACGCGAAGATCTGGAAGTAACCCAGCGAGGGACAAAGTTCGCCGGGAAAAATATTATTACGAGATAATTCAGCGGGAAATGAAGCAGGTACTTCGAAGGAAAGCAGCCTCTACACTCTAACGTCTCACGGCTGGCATTTTCCCTTTGCGAGGCTGGACGAACGCGCCAGATTAAGCTCAGCTTGAAAATAGTTACTCGCGCCAAGCACCGTCATCCTCGCGAGGAGCAAGCTGTTTTACATTTAAATCAAACCAGCTGTCTCGAAATCAATTCGAGCCTGGGACAGTGGTGTTTTACAATTTAAATAGCCCGCCCCGGGGAAATAAAATGGCCGCTTATTAAGCAGCGCGTCTACGAGTTATAGACCAAAGTCCCTTTCGATCGTCGAGATCGCGATAAGCGTTCATCGCGATTATGTTCTCGAAGAAAGTCGCTCTCTTGTCGTGTAAATTCAATAGAAGAGTAGTTGAACTTTGTTCGAGACAATCGTATTGTTCGAGTTCCCGTTAAGAATTTGGATTTTGATTGAGGTTAGGAATTTTTTCCAAGTTTTCGATCGAACATTTTCATATTGCACAGATCAATCTGTGCCATTTTATCGGGAGATTTTATTGTATCAGGAAAAATGATTGGTAGGCTGCGCATGCTTACACGTTCGCGGGAAATTTCTGCGAAGCTCTTATCATAACGAGTTTTATTGTTGAAAACTTGGTTCCTGCGATCAAGAAAACCGCATTACTCATAGAACTAGCCTAATATAATAAGACAAGTCTAATTGAAGTAGAATAAGAAACTGTTACACAGACAGCTTCAAGCGTCTCATGCTGCTATTTCATTTTCTTTTTAACATAATTAGTGGAAAGTTTTACGAAGTTAATATACCAGATGAAAGATATAACGTGTTCTTTTTAAACTTGGTAAACTTTATCTCACCATCCCAACTCTCAAAAACCTCAAATCTGATTCGAAACTTATCAACGGAATCTCAATATCTTAATTAAATCAAACATAACCTAAAAGCACTTATTATATTGTTCAAAAATATGATTGCAATCTATACACCTAATTTTATTCTTTCTTCGACATTCTTTTAGACTAATTAACATCCTTCTAACAGTAGCTAATGATAAAATAAAAACATACGTTTAATTTAAATCTGAAAAATTGTTGCAAAAGATATCACGATGGAATATGAGCATTTTAAAAATATCTCTTTCCGCCCTAGTTCTAACAAAACCAGCTAACATTGGTGAAAAGTTTCATTAGCGTTTATAGGCAAAAAAAAAAACATTACCGTGAAAAATATCACTGCAAAAGTTTGATATTTTCAAGTTAATTAATTCCACTCAGATTCTAGCAAAACTAGGCATTTACCAATCGTTGTAAAAAATATTCCGAGAATCTTGAAGCATTTTCGAAGAAACTAGAGTCCCATCGAAATTGCACGAAATGGAGAAAAGAACGAGAACAAAAGAATCGAATGAGGAAGGAAAAAGGGATCCGTAACTCTTCTACTTTTTCCCGATTCTTCGAATCTCGTGGAAAACATCTGAAGAAAGTTGCATGGAAATCCATCCCACGGAATATTCGAGCGACCAATCGATTTAGAAAGCGTATCCGATGCTAAAAATTGAAAAGTTTCGTCTGTGCGGATAGAACGTCGACGTTATGCCACCGGAAATATTCGAACGAGAGCTTCGAAATATACATTCGTCGCTTTGAGCATAGCCGAAAAATCACGAGGGAACAAGAACCGGCTAAGCTACGGGAACTTCCGGCGAACGGAAGCCAAACTCAGCCAAACTTTTCATTCGAGATTAGGTATTTGCTTCGAACCGAGCTTACTCGTGTTTCGTCCGGAAACTGTCTGCCTGTATTTTCTTCCGATCAAATTTTATAGTGCAACTGATATTGATCGAACATTGAGAGAAAAAATTAATTTCGATGAATAGAAATGTTGGGAAAAAAATAATTTTGGTTGAGGTTGTAACGCGAGAACTGTTGTAAAGAAATCAAAATTAATGACATCAGATTTTGTAATTTTGATGATGTTAACGTTTATTTTTATTGCGATAAAAATACGATTACAGTAGATTCTCGTATAATACGCGCCAAATAATAAAGCAAGACAACAGATTGATTGATGAGCTGATGAAAATAAATATTCATTTTCACCGAAACGAAGACATTGGACAGTGACTAATAATTAAGGTTATGAAAGTATTGTTCAATTTAAAAAATCTGAAAGAACGTAATAGGTAAATTTATATAATTACATTCTTATTAAATTTCAATGCAATACAAGATTTATTAAATACATTAATAATATGTTATTTCTAATCATCTTCATAAATATGCCATTTATTTTTCAAGTATTGTCCTATTTGATAAAACATAGAAACTAAAAGTTGGCATAGCAATAATCATTTCAAACATGTTATTTTAGGTTATGTTCGTTATACGAGAAAAATTCCTGCACGCCATCATTTCCTATAACGCGAATTCCTATATATCATAACCGTGTTATGTGACAGTCTACTGTATATATATTTATTTATTTATTTATTTTTATTGTATCATATATTTAGGTATACGTTAAAGATCTTTTGTTTGCATATTTTACTAAAAATATGCAAGTGTTTTTGACACCCAATATTGATGTTTACCTTTACTAAGACAAAAAACATAATTACAATACATAGGAAGGGAATGTCAATTTTTATAAATTTTCAGACTAACGTTGTTTTTCATATACTCCTCGTATATGTCGTCTTTTAATACTTTTTGCACTTCACAAGAATTATACAAAATTGAGGAGTACAACGAAAAAATGATTTTCATTTTGTAGGGTTTAACGCGTTATATGTTACTTAGAATTATAATAAAAATTGAAAACGATACAGAATAAAGTGAAGAATGAAATGATGTTTTACTTTAATATACCAGAGAATATGAAGTTTCATACGAAAAATAAATTTCCTTTTTCTGCGAAATTTTGAAACTTGACGTTCCCCCTTTTCCCTATGAATTTTTCATATATTTAATTATATCCGCCGTATTGTTTTAGTTTCAATTAAATTAAATGTAAAATATTCAGTACACGCTAAAGTAGAAAAAGGGGTTTAAAGAAAAACCAACGTTCCTCCTTCTTCATATGTTTACTTATTTTTCTCGTATTGTTTTAATTCCAATTAACCAGTGCGTAACATATTCAGTACGTGTTAAAACAAGAAAAACGTTTAAAGAAACAGTAATTAAAAAATGTTTTAATAGAAACGTCATGTTTTTTCCATGAAAATAACACACATGGCAAGTGAATAAACATTTTGTTTACATTTTTCCAGCGTTTTATTTCTATTTATTTCACTGAATTTCTCGAATCAAAGTTAGTCTCCGTTTGGATACGGTTTAGTCTATTTATTGTAATAGTAGTTTATATATTTACATTAAGCTAAACTCCGCTATGAACAAATGTTTCGTAGTTTCTATCTAAATAAAACTACAGCCGATGCAGTGAAGTAGAATTTCAGATCAAATTGTTGGCTGCTGTTTTGTAAAAAATAATATATTTGCTTTATTATTATAAAAATGATCGTTACTCTTACTGCTAATATATTATTACTATATCTCATTATTATACAAATTTTATTACATAAATATATCGATGAATTTCCTATAAGAAAAAATTGTTTAATCCTGGAAAGGCACATAGTTGGAAAAACACAGTTGATTAACTTTAACATTGCAAAAAAAGATAAAAAACGAAAAAAGGAAAGGGAGTAGGCGCTGTGGTTGTCGTAAACACTTTGAATGCCGACGGGTGTTTCGGTTCTTTGGTTAAATTACATCCGTCCAGGCAACGATATCCGAAAAAAAAAAGGAAGGAAAAGGCCCACGGGTACTGAAAGGCCGCACAACCGGGCTAAAAACAAAGCCGCGCATTATACACAGGCGGTACACAACGAATATTCGTTACGAAGTAATGAAAGCCGTTGTTCGAATGCCAGCTGCCGGCAAATCGCTGCTCTGAAACGCGAAAAATGCCGACCAACCGAGAAAATACGAAAAACAACGCGCGACCTGTCGAATTTCGACGAATTTCACGTTGACGATACCTTTTTTTCTCTCCAACGAGCTCCGCGAGCAGCTTTATCATTACATACGCGAATATTCGTTCACCCGCACCTACGTTACTTACGATATCTTTTTTTTTTACGAGTCACTGAAAGTAACGTTGCTCCATGGCCAACGAGAAGTTGTTTAAACTGCTGGAAGATAAATTGAAACGTAGATGAAAGTTCGAAATGAAAAGTAAACATTGGCGAAACAAGATTCCAAAGAATATTTTAGGGCCCAGAGTCTTAATTAGTAGGTTTCATCATTAATTCACGGGGATGTGATTTTATCGCTGAACATTTAATACGATTTAGTAAATATTTATTGAAAATATTGTTATAGGAAATTAAATACGATCGGTATAAAGAAAAGAAAATATTTTCTTGCAAGGTTATGTTACGATCTGAATATTTTCTTATCAACAATCCATGTAAATAAATAACAATTATCGTTTGATAATCGATATATGTTGCATAAATATTGTTACGAAGTTATGGAATAAAAGTCACATAAATAAGAGAAAATATACTTAAACGATCGAATTGTATCATTGACAAAAACTGAAATCTGCTGGTTCTTTGAAAATAATACACTTATTAGTGATAATAAAGTAGCAATGAACGTGAGAATCGTAAGAAACTTTCGCATTTCACCGGAAGTTCAATCTGAGAGAAAATTGTAAAGCGGTGGAAATTTCAAATTCTTACAGCCGTTAAACGAGCTATCGCGAATGCAGCGACATAACTGACGCCGGCCATTTTAGCTGGAACGCCACCATAAACCGTCACGTTTTCATCTTCCACGATTATTTCCGATCGACCCGTGCAGCTGTACACGAAATTTTGCTTGCTATTTAAGATTTGCTTGTGTTGTATTTCCTAGGAATTTTATTTCTTCACCAAATTACGATCCGAACGTTGGAAGCTTAGATAATCGTGCGAGTTATGCGGCAGTGGTTGATAGGTTGCCGAAAATGTGTTCGAAAGGGAGATACATGCTGCTTTATTTAATAGAAAATCATAGAATTTCAACGTGAAGAATGTTTCTCATTTGACGATAAATTATTCAGCAACTGTCCCGAACATCCACTTTTTCTTCATTAAGTAAAGATCATTAAATTTCCATGCTAAATTGTTTAAAAATGTTCTTTAGAACTGCTCTTTAGTTAACACTTTGACTGCCACGTTGGTCATTGGTGAGCGGAGCGCTTCAACTTCTTACAATTGTAAAAATTGAATGAAAATTGACAGGGCATTTTGAATATAATCGATAAATAGAAGACACTTTGAAATAAAAAGTGCCCCATTGAAGAATTAAACAATTTTATTAGAAGAACAAATGTTGCATCTAACGGTTCACTGTGTTGAAACACTTTAAACATAAATGTGATTTATCAATACAATTTGGACAATAGGTGGTCACCTTTTTGACCTTGTTATAATATGTCGCTCTCAACTGTTACCAAGGCACCACGTTGATCACCAGTGACCACCAATAAGATAAACAGTCCATTGAGGAAGAATGTTGTCTTACATCATCAATTTATTATTATTTTGCCATTATATGCTTCGAATAACAAAAATACTCCCGTGGCGTCCTCTGCGAAACGTATGATTTCGGCGTGGCAGTCAAACAGAAATTATTGCAATTTCGACGCTAATCGTCTCAATGTTGCAGTGAATATATTGCCCAAAAAGTGAGGCCAAAAGAATGGAATTTTGTATTTAATAAAAGTCCCTGAAATTCGATATCAATCGTCATGGAGTTGCAGCGGATGAACTGCCAGGCAAGTATCTCAAAACTGCACCTGCCTTCACTTAACAGAGATCAATTGTTACGACCGTTCGCGGAGAGACGCGATCGCGAGGAAACGCGTCAGCGAGAGGCGTAAATTCTGGCTACGATTCTGATAGTCGACGCCGCGAACCAGTCGTTCCCTTGTTTCGATAATTCGACTCGATTTTATAATATTTCTCGACGTATTCGTTTGACTAAGCGAACTTGATTTTATTTCTCTAAACCTATCGATGCATTCGGTTTGAATCCTGGTATTATACTGACTGCCCTTCGATTTGTTTCCTTTGCCTTCTCTTAGAAACGACCCCCACTACGCTCGGGTCTCGCAACCGTTCGCGCCTATGATCACGTATGTCACTTCTCTTGTATAGGTAAAATAACGAACCAATGGCGAATCGATGTATTTTGAACTCGCTGCTTGACGACAACTACGCGTTTATCGCTACTTTGTGTATATCTCGCCGATCATGTAAGACGATCCGTCTGCGACACTGTAGTACCAAGAGCGACGGTTAGGAACACGGCCGATGGCAAGCCTCGGGGCGTAACATCAATAATTATCGAATTTGGATACGGTTGCAACGCCGGAAAGTTTCAACGCAGAGTAAAATAAACACGCCACGATTGGATTCGTTAAATCCGAGAGCCTTGCTAATTATCTTCATCGGCGAAGTGGCAGTTAATGACCTCGCGTTTACTGCAACGTTACGTTCGGCAATCTCATTACAAACTAAATTAACTCGGCGATATCTTACAAGCTTATTTCTCCGTAATTTCCTCGTCTCGCGCGTGTTCTCGTTCGATGCCAAACGTCACACAGTAAAAACGTGTTTAACGTATTTCCAAACTAACTACGTCGTTAAAGATACAACAATGTGAATTAGTGGCCGATTAAACACGCGCATAAATAAATATTAATAAACATACAATTAAAATAAAAAAAAATATATAAACGGAAGATTCAGTAATTTTACGAGCTGATAAATCGTCAGAAGAGGAGAACAGAAGATGAGGAAAGAAAAGGGCTCGGTTGAAAGGAAGATCTAATAAATAAGATAACAAGAAGAGAATAATTCTACGCGCAGTATCGACGATTCTTTCGACGATTTCGCGCTCGAGTATCGCGGTAACCGACGTCGAGATGATTTCCGTAATTGATGTTACATAAAGTCGAGACCCAAGTTATATAACTTTCCAACAGACTCTCGTACTAACGATCTCGTAATCGGGAAACGAGAGCAACGAATATTTCTCTCGTTTCCATTTAAGAAGCCGTATTTCGCCCTGCCGGATCATACGGCGAACAAACTGCAGCGAACTGCGTTACGATTGTTAGAATGGACTCGAGGATGTTCCGTGTATCGAGAAAGTTAGCTTTTCACTGCTACAACTACAGCACGGCATGGGCTAAGGATAGAAGGCGAGGAGAGATTATGACAAAGAGAGAGAGAGAAATGAAAATTGGCAACAATAAGCCGGCCATTTGAAAGCCATCGAATATGAAACAGCCACCGAAACAGTCATACTCTTCCAACGAATGCCATTCCCCTTTCCTTTTTGCTCGATCCTCCGCCGCCATTTTCTACTACTCCGCTTGTGCTTTTCTGCGTTCACGCTTCCTCCACCTTCCAATTGATACCAAATGGATATCAAACGTATACTTTTCAAAGTGATGTGGAATAAAACATCGAAGAGTTTAGGACAAAACTTATCTTTGCTACTTTACTCTCCTCATTCCGTCGTCGACTGCCGAAGCGTGTAGACGTGTGTCTAGTGCTCAGTGAAGTTTACAATATAATAAATGACGACCTTCCGTTGAAAGTGAATTGAAACAGAAATAAACCAAGCGTTTACTAAACTCGTCGAAAATTCGGCACCTCTAATCTTTAATCCAAATCATAGCCTCTCGATTAGTTATTTCAATTTGAATTAACTAGCTCGAAGATGGCCCAAGTAATTCGATCAGGCTCTCATAAGCAAAACTATAATCGCGCTGTTCTACCTTCTCCGTGGCAAAAGCTAGACATAGTTAAAAACTGTAAACACTAGTCGGAACGAACCGACAACAAGCCATGTTGCCACTTCTAACAGATTCGCAATATTAGAATCTACGAACGATTCTATGGACGTAGTTGAAACATTACAAGTCAATACACACAAAGAGAAGCTCCTCCCCACCAATCTTCAATTCAAATAATGATAAAGTCTATCGAGAAAGATGTTGACAAAGAGGATTACAAACATAATAAAAAGTATGGTATGTGTTTTGAATATTTTCATGTTATATATCCTATATATAATATCGTATATTTAATTAACTCGAACAAGAAGAGTTGTATCATCCATATTTGGGTTGCGGGGCCCCCATGGTGACGTGGCGACCAACGTGTTAATAAAGTTACTGTTAATTATACTGCAGTGCTTCTTCAGCACCTCGTTTCTATTATAAACTCGAATTTTTCAACGAATTTACAGATTTCATCGATATTTCCAATTGTCCACTGAACGATCGAACTACTGGATCGGAAAGCATTAACCTACTACAAGTCTCCATTAATCCATAGATCGGCAGCGATAGCGACCAACAGGGTAATTAAATAATCAGCCAAGCAGGATAACAGTTTCACGCAAACAGCTATCGCAATGCTACAATTAATCCAACATTTGGCGTTATCGTTTGCGGCTAACGTGCATACGCCGTTCCACGCATACTCCTACACAGACACACAAACCTTACCACTAAAACGCTAATATTATATTACCAGGCGAAATTATACACGGCCGAGCGGTTTGCATCTCGGTCTCCGATTCGCCATCGTCGGTTCATCCACTTTTCCACGAAATGCGCCTATTGATCCTCCTTGTTATCGCGTTTCCTCGTCGTACATCGTGTTGTTCTCCGGAAAATAGCGCGATTTCACCCGGTGCAAAGTGAGAACCGAACCAATGGAGCCCAAGTTTCTCAGATAGAGAATCGACTGCTTTGAAAGGAAGAGAACCGCCCTAGTCGCCCTCAGACTTTGCGCGCTGCTCTCTTATCGCAGTCACGAGAGAAGTTTCTGCCTTTCGCTAGCCGAAAATTACCGATGAGAACCGAGTCTGCCGATGAAACCCGACGCTTGACCCGATTCGTCGACTCGCGAACTCTTGAACCACGCGATACCTGAATTTTCAACTCTGTACGCGTCTTTGATGTATAAGAGAAAGAAGAAAGAAAGGATGTTACTGTTATAATTACGTAGCACTTGCTTGTGTACGTAATAATATAATAAAGTGGGAGTAAAGCAAGCAGAAAATGTTTCTCTTTTCATCCTGCCACGGTTCTGCGATTGTTACGTTGGCAACAAAGTGATTGCGGACTTTGTCAATACCACCTAGTGACAAAATCCGCAATCAGTTAGTTGCCAACCCAATATTACGTTTAAACCTCGCTCTCGCTCTCGCTTTCACGTTTTTGCAAAATTCCCAGCGAAAGATGAAACGAGAAAATCATGCGTATCGATATGCGATTCTTTTCTATTCTCCTGCAACTTGTAAAATTTGTCAACAATAAAGAAATAGGATTGGATGAAAAATAATTGAAAGAATGCAGCAGATCGTATTCATATTGCGAGTGCTGTGCTTTATTCGCTTCATTTTGAAAGGTGTAGCGCATTTGACGACGCATTTAACTTCTCCAAGTGGCATATCTCGCAGCTACAAAAGCGAGGAAGGGAAATTAAATCGGTCGGACAAGGCAGCGGCGCGTAATTATGGAAAATAATACGACGATCCATAGTTGGGTGCGTCAAAGCAACGAAATTATCGTGGAAATTAATTACGCGTCTCGCATAAACCCGCGTCGTACACGTGCGGTGAAACGTCCGTTCGTGCAAACGGTTTTAATTAAATGAAAAGCAAAGCATTAGACGGCGAACGATTCGGCCAAACGTTCAGGGAAGAACGCATGCGCGCCAGACTTTTCGTTCCACGTTTCACTTCTTTCTGCTGCACGTACACGACGACGCAGGAGATGGAGTAAAACGTTCCAGAAAAAGTTGTTGAGAAAGATGTCAAGGTGTTTGTGAACGCGGAAAACGCTGGCGAAATGTCACGCCAGAAACTGGGTCACGGTGCACGCACAAAAGCCAGCGAAAACCTCCTAATAACGCGTTTACAGCATCTGAAAAAACGATCGACACAATGCAAACGTGCTTTCCTCCCTCGGGATCAGCCTCGAAACAAGATACGCCGCCGGCGATCGATCCGCAAAGAAAACGATATCGGTTGTCCTTCGACTCGCGAGTCGAGCTATCCCCATTGTACCCAATCGAATCAGCCTCTGGTTTTTAACTTCAAGCTGAACTTCCACATTTCTATATAGCGACCTGTCGAGATCAACCGTAGTCGTTAAATATTCACTTGGATGCCGAGTATGCTTTCGATATTTTTTACGGCTTTACTAATTAAGTAAATTTACTAATTAGCACTTTGACTACCGCGTGAGTCATATATGATCCACCACGGTTTCTCCTGTGACGCCATGTTGGTCATTGGTGACCGGAGCGCCTCAACTTCTTACAATAGTAAAAATTGAATAAAAATTAACAGTTGGGGCATTTTGAATATAACCGATGAATAGAAGATACCTTGAAATAAAAAATGACACATTGAACAATTAAAGATTTTATTAGAAGATCAATAAAAAAAATGAGAACAAATGTTGCATCTGAGAGCAAATGTGTATCCACGAATATCTTGTAAATCACATATTAAATAAATTTGAAACTATTTTGACATCAATTTTAAATGTAATGTAAATGTCGCTATACATTTATTTTGGCGAATAAGATCCGCAATTGTTAACAGTTATGAATCTTAAAAAGAAATATTTGAAAAGTTGGGGCAGAGTTGCTTCTGTCGCTGTGTCTATTGGTTTGGCTCGATAGAAGATGGTGGGACAAAGAGAGAGCTGAGACGCGTGCAAGTGTGTATCCACGAATATCTTGTAAATCACATACTAAATAAATTTGAAACTATTTTGATATCAATTTTAAATGTAATGTAAATGTTGCTATATATTTATTTTGGCGAATAAGATCCGCAATTGTTAACAGTTATGAATCTTAAAAAGAAATATTTGAAAAGTTGGGGCAGAGTTGCTTCTGTCGCTGTGTCTATTGGTTTGGCTCGATAGAAGATGGTGGGACAAAGAGA
>JACXIT010000154.1:225843-330389 GCA_014737525.1 Bombus difficillimus | reverse complement strand
ATTTATTTTGGCGAATAAGATCCGCAATTGTTAACAGTTATGAATCTTAAAAAGAAATATTTCAAAAGTTGGGGCAGAGTTGCTTCTGTCGCTATGTCTATTGGTTTGGCTCGATAGAAGATGGTGGGACAAAGAGAGAGCTGAGACGCGTGCAAGTGTGTATCCACAAATATCTTGTAAATCACATATTAAATAAATTTGAAACTATTTTGACATCAATTTTAAATGTAATGTAAATGTCGCTATACATTTATTTTGGCGAATAAGATCCGCAATTGTTAACAGTTATGAATCTTAAAAAGAAATAATTGAAAAGTTGGGGCAGAGTTGGTTCCTTCTGTCGCTGTGTCTATTGGTTTGGCTCGATAGAAGATGGTGGGACAAAGAGAGAGCTGAGACGCGTGCAAATGTGTATCCACGAATATCTTGTAAATCACATATTAAATAAATCTGAAACTATTTTGACGTCAATTCTAAGTGTAATATAAATGTTGCTATACATTTATTTCGGTGATTAATATCCACAATTCTCAACAATATGTAATATGTGTGTCCAAATATACTGTATGCAGAGTGATTGCCTAACTCTTTGAGCGCTATGAACGCATATATGCGTTCTCACATAACCTCTCAATTTAGGCTAAAAGTGGCGTTAAAGTGGCGTGATAAAAAAGACGTATGGATGTTATCCACCTGACACACTGATGATGCAGAGTAGAGGTTAAAGGAGGAAGAGTTGATTCAGATGACTTTCCATTTCGGTGAACGGAGAAGCATTTCCCTACATCCTGCATAACTAAAGAAAATAATAAACATTGCTCGCGACGAAGATGCGCTGTTTGCACTGAACATAATCGCAGGACTGACTCGCGTTACGAATGCAAAAAATGTAACATTGGTTTATGTATTGAACCCTGCTTTCAGATCTATCATAAATTGTCATAAATTGTCATAGTTGTCTATAACTGCACAACGCTATGAGGGTTAACGAGTCAAGGATTAAGCAGAAATTTCGGTCTGGCGATTTGCTCGTGGCTGAATATCGTTGTTCGTGGAAATTGCTATCGTCTATAGTTATGATTCTACTGTCTCTGATCCTGGAATAATAAAGAGAGCGAGGCTGGCCGCGTCCGCGACGTAATTCCACGGATTTGTACTCGTTGGTCGTCCGCGTTGGAACGCGGTCGAGAAACGTGGAAATTTCGCAGGTTTTGCTTCATCGTCGAGTCTGCAAACTGTCGCGATTCGTTAGCCAGTTCACGAGTGCCTGTTATACGCGACAGTTATCTTAATCGCGTCTTCCTCGCGGATCTTCGTCGCGGAGGCTGGCGTAAGCGGCTTTAACTTATTTGCCGGAGAGCTGGAGAAACGGGATGTGTCTTAATGGCCGTTAGTCGCCTACGAAATTCGCGGCAAGTGAACGTGAGAACGTTTCAGAAATCGGAAGCGAGAGCACAAGCCGCGTTTTGCTTTATTTTAACGCGGCTGACGTGGATTATAGTACTTGTCGGTATTAGGCTACTTCGATGAATTTCGCGGTGTCGAAAGCGTTCTTCGATGACAGTTTGATCCTTCAATGAACGAGCAACGGTTTATCATAATATGATAAAAGCATCGATTTCTTTAAATTTCCCGATAAATTTCTCGATTCGTTTAAGCTAAGCAAATCTTTCGCATCTTTTTCATAGTTACTATGATAGAAAATACAATTCGATGACGTAATCAAATTTTCTTCTAACTATAATCGCTCGTATTATATTTATTTTTGCAATTCCTTCTTATAGCGTACTTATAACAGTATCTTGGTTTTATTTAATTTAAAATTCCTTTTTTTCATGTCCTTGTACTTCTTTTTCTACTCTTACGACTCTTCTCGTTTTTTAGCGTCCTTGCTCTGCTTTTTTTGTTGCTGGAATTTCTTTTCTTCTGCTACTCCACACAGTTTACTCTATTGTCGTACTCTTCTTTTCGCCATGTTTCACGCATTTTCTTTTTTCTATCACCAGAAAACTCTACTGTTTGTGCTTTTACGTTGCCTGTTTTCTTACTTTCGATTGTTTCTTTTTTTATTTTTAATTTTCCATGTCTATTTATTAGGTTGTCCGAAAAGTTCCTTTTTGTTTTACAATGTTTTTTGTTTTATATTAGTTTATTGAATTATGCACGAACGTAATAATAGAAATATAACGAAATGGATCATACCTAATTCAATAAAATAATATAAAACAAAAATTGTTGTTCATCTATTACCATCTTATGAAACGAAAGAAACTTTTCGGATAACCTAATACAATTCTTTTCTTGAATTTCTCGAATTTCTCGAATTCGTTTCTTAGTTCTTATCTCATTAGGGCGAAGATTTCCATTTCGGATATTATTTTTTCTATCACTGCAATTTCCTCTTTGGGACCTTTACACACATACGCAACATACTTCATACCTTTAGTTTTTTATCATCAGAGTTCTATTTTCTAACTTGTAACCTGCAACCTTTCTAAATTATAACCTCTCTTCGTTAGTGAATTTCCAGTTAAAATACAAAACTTGAGCAGATCGTAAATTTCTGCTCTGAAGAATTAAAACAAATATCATGACAGTCTTGTTATACACACTAAAGGAGGTTTAGTATCTACGTAAAATTCTTTTTACTTTCTTCCTTCTTTTCGTCATTGTACCAATTCTGACGGCAGTTTATCCGAAGACAGTTAAGCTCTTCTTTAGCTAAGAGGGAAACTTTCTTCGGTGATTGGAACAATTAAGAGTTGGAAACGAGTTAGCTTCGATCACTAGCCCTTTGACCGATCGAGCACAGTTTTACACATCGTAACCGATCTTATCTCGTTACCAGTTACTTTATCAGAATTTACTCGACCTCGTACCACACCCACTACTACAGTCCATATTTTCCACAATTAAAACTTGTTCGATTTACGTCACGAATCGTTTGGGAAAGTTACTATTGGCTTGGTAACTAAGCGATTGCAGATTTTGTCATTACCATCTAATGGCAAAGTCCGCAACCACTTAGTTGCCTCAAAAGTATGAGTACCCAATATATCCAAAGTACAAATCGTCCTACCACGACTAATTAAATCGAGCAATTGTAAATTATAAATTTTCTTTTCAAAAACTTTCTATAGCGTTAGTCACCTGTACATTTCTTCCACACGAATTCTGTATTTCATCTAACATCTTTTATCCCCAGAAAAGATGATCACGATATATACGAAAATGTGAGGCCACGTGATCGTAAATTTGAATTTGCTATAGTTTCGATTAAAAAGAAACAGTAGCACGAGATAACATCATCGAACTGTAGAATTTTTAGGCAACCACGAGGTTCCATGGTTAACGAACGTGCGCAAGGGAAGATCGGCAGCAACGGGTCGGCGTTTCGCAAGTAAATAAGCAGGAACACGAAGGCAAACGGTTCCGCTTGTATGGCCTGGCAGCCTATTAAGCTGACCTTCTTCTTGGTACGGTGAACACGACTCACAGCGACGCCGGTAGGACCTCTTCAACACGGTTTTCAGACTACGAGCAAGCAAAACTACTCAAAGACGTCTGAAATGAGACGGTACTCTGAAAATGATAGGAGCAAACACGGTGCAGCGCGCGATTTAAGTGGAAACACCTTGCCTAGCAAGAACCAAACTCGGTGTGTGTGTGTGTTGCCGATGAAAATTTCAAAATCCTTCGTTGCACGCCGACCTAAAGACTCTGCCCCTTATACTTTCTCCGCTCTTCCCATTTCCTTGCAACCAAGTGAAATCGTCAAGATGGTTGAAGGCGTTCTAAATAATATCTGCAGGATATTTGCGGACGTTCCAGGCTAAAGAGAATTTCGTTTGCTTGTCTTTTGATACCAGCAACGAGAGCCCCTTTGTCATTCTATTTCGCGTTCCTGTCGGATGAAACTTATTGAGATACGTGTAATTTTGTGTGCTAGACTAGATTAGCCGCGTAGTAGTGACACGCGTATGTGGATATGAGTGTGTGGAGTACGTGCGTGCGCAGCGTATGGTAAAACAGAAGAATGCAACTGTTGCGTACGCACGGTGATGAAAAAGATGGCGAGACAAAGAGAGTGCTGAGACGCGTGCAATGTGTATCTACGAATATCTTGTCAATCTCATATTAAATAAATCTGAAACTATTTTGATATCAATTCTAAGTGTAACGTAAGCGTTCCTATACATTTATTTCGGCGATTAATATACACAATTCTCAACAGTTATGAATCTTAAAAAGAAATATTTGAAAAGTTGGGGCAAAGTTGGTTCCTTCTGTCGCTGTGTCTATTGGGTTGGTAACTAAGTGATTGCGGATTTTGTCATTAGGTGGTATTGGCAAAATCCGCAATCTCTTAGTTGCCAACTCAATAGAAGATGGTGAGACGAAGAGAATGCCGAGACGCGTGCAAATATGTATCCACGAATATCTTGTCAATCACGTATTAAATAAATCTGAAACTATTTTGATATCAATTCTAAGTGTAATGTAAGTGTTCCTGTACATTTATTTCGGTGATCAATATCCACAATTCTCAACAAAATTCTCTCTACTGTTAATACACCAGCAGGGGCATGCACACTAAGTGACAATTGTCAAAAATTCTCGTTTAGCCATCCCTTTTGTATGAACGTTGAGTTGCAGACAGGTGTCTTAAGCAAAAAATCCTTACTGTGAATTGTGTACTCTTCTAATTACTTTTGACTACTCGCTGACTGCAAATCACAGTTTCACCTTCATCCTCGTGTTTATATATATAATTGCATAGTGTATAACGTACATATATATGTACGCAACACTATACATTAACCTGTACTGCTATGTGGAGTGTGCTCGACATCAGTTTTTATCTCAGCAGCCCCTTTGTCGAGTCCCAGCTTTTTTTATGAAACGTTCAAGTCGTCTAGATGTTTGAAATATATTGCGTGAAACGTTTCGATGTTGTTTCAACAATGAATAACTTTAATTAACTCGAACAAGAAGATCGTCACCCATATTTGGGTTACGGGACCTCCATGGAAGCATACGCGTCATATAGATATGGGTGACGTGGGGACCAACGTGTTAAGAAGTGATTAATCCAATATGTCAATAAGATCAACAGAAAATGTTCTGCTGATAATGAAAAATATATTATTGACTACAGATAGCACTTGTATATGCATCATTTTGGATGCCGGATATATGGGGTGCTTAACTTAATGGGTAGCTTCATGTTCTTCGTTCGCTTATCAAACAACGCCTGTAAATCAATGGTGGATCTCGGTCATAATCCAGCGAAGGCTACCGTTGGAATTGCCATTAGCGTGGCGTTTAAAGATACGAATGGAGGAGCAACAGCAATGCCGCGATTCATTTGGCAAAGGACGAGATCGGAAGAAAAGGTGAGGATGCCGCGAGCAAGAGTCGAGAGTCGTTATAATTTCGTTGGTGTGTGCACGCGCTGCTTTTGCTGGCTGTCGCGTCTCGTCGGCGGTCACTCAAACCAACTCGTTAATTGCATCCTCCGCGTTAATATAACGGAACTGTGTCAGCGGCTGATACAGTGACGCGCGAATTAAAAAAGCGAGATAGAAAAGCAAAGGGAAAAAAGAAAAAGGAGAGGAATCCGCGGAATCTGACTTCTGCTCGGTGGTAGAAGATCGTCTCTTCTCGCGACGAAGTAATCAACGTTTCAGATCAAAAGTTTCGAACGACATATTTCATAGACATTTCTCTTCGACGTGTCGGAAAGAAGGGCAGAAACGAAGAGGAAAGAGAGAGAAGCGAAGATCTTTAAATCCTCGTTATGGGAGTTTGAAGCATGCGTTGCTTGAAGATTGCTTATCCTCGTTGAATGGATCAAGGGATTCGATAGCTCTGCCTATCCGCTGCGATTCGAATTTGAATTTTCCAACAGTTGTAAAGCTGTTTTACGCGATTGCAACAACCTGCCGACTGAAGCATGTAATCCGTTTTCAATTTGATGAAAGCAAATTTGCTGCGACAAACGAGTCGAAATGGGTCTTTGTTCAAGTTGAGATTTTATTGTTCGATATTGCTTGTCATTTCTAAAGGCTTTGATAGAAAGAAGACTAAAAGGAAAACACCTCTAAAAAGATAAAATAGTCAAACTGGAAGATGGTATCCCACTGAGGGTAGCCATCCACATGTTATTTAGCAATTAAGTTAGACAAATTAGTTGAAGTAACTACTTCAAGAAAAACTACATTTTATTCATGTACATCGGTGACCTTGAGACTGCTATTACACAGAAATATTCTAAATAAGGAGAGGTGCTTATTATTGTACACTTGAGTATACATTATGTTTTGGATTGCAAGGTCTAGGAGCAAAGGAACTAATAAACAGATTTCTATTTATGTTCCCTGTAGCCTCTAGCCAAAGCTATAAGGTTAACTTTTTTTGTAATGTCCTAACCTATAAATATATGAACGTGCTCCCTCCTATCATTCCATTGTCAAGTAACACTAAGAGGATCTGAATCAGTATAAACTTATACTTATACCTTTAATTATTTCAATATACTTAAATAACAAAAAAATAAATTCTAAAGGAAGGGTCACTCGTGTAGATTTGCAGAGTATTTAAAAGAAAGTGTTTTAAAGATACTTTGGTAGAATGTTAGGGATGATTGATTAGAAAATTGAAATTTTATATTGCAAAGTGAATGAGTGTGCTGTGCTTAGAGTAGAGGAGACATAGAGTACCTACGAATGAATTCAGTGCGAAGGATGTGGATTGTAAAGCCATAATACCTATTTATTTATCGATCAGGTTCTTCCAAAGTATTGGGTTCAGCAGAAAGTTCATACCAGCACTCGAAATTCCACTTCTATTGGTTTAGCAACTAAGTGATTGAGGATTTTCTCAATACCACCTAAGACTTCCAAAGATATTTCTTTTACGCTCTACAATTGAGCGGTAACTGTTTAACAATATTAGACGAATAATTATTTCTATTCAACCTAATAATTTGTGATATTAGTTGCATCAGATGACGCGCCATTTCGCTAACCGATATCATCCTGAATCTACGGAACACATATTGTTGCATGAAAAATTTCCACTAATTAGCTCCCACTAATTAATATCCTATTTTGTTTGCAGAAAAGATAGAACACGTTACGTTGCGAAATGCTCAACAACTTTTCGCGAAACCTATTCGGAATGTCCATTTTCCAAATCAAACAATGTGAATCTTCGTTTGGATGTATTACAGCTTAATACGAACAGTTATATTCGAAATGACGAAGAATCCCGAAACCACGCGAACCTTAACGAGCCCAATGCGTCGAAAGACAACGCGTTTCGAATTACAGCTCGACGAATCGCATTTAACCACTGGTTCTCGCGAGTCTGTGGTCACCAGTCGTGAATTACGAACAAGCTACAAGCATGGGCAACCGGTTGCATAGATTCAGGGGCCATCGACGCAGTACAGGCACGTGTGAGCGCTAATGGTAACGAGATTCGATTCAACAGAGAGAAAATAAAATGAATAGAAGCTCGTCGGGAGCAGAAGCAAGAGTACCGAAGCGTAAAAGCTTCGCAGATCGTTTCGCTGCGTCTTTGAAGCCGATCCTCGCAATTAACAGGAACTTTATATTATAAATATTTGACCACGGACGCCATTAATTGAAGAAGGTCGTTGGAGACGCGAAGAGGGTCAGGTTAAACCCTTCAATTTCCTCTTCTTTAGAGCCTCTTCGCTTGTTCCATTTTGTCGTTTCTTTTTTTCCCAAATTATACGGAGGTCCAGGACGATTCCTGTGTCCGAGGGTCGTCAAGGAACTAGTTGGAAAGAAAAGAGGGTCAATAGTAAAACATGATATCCGATTGCCACGACGAAGATTAACCTGGCCACGCCGCACCGTACCACTCGCCTCGATGGTTCTTCCTTTGAGCGTTTCGAGCGGCCCTTAAACGCCCGGCCCTTTGTGTGTCCGGAAACCAACCATACTTCCGATTCATCGTTGGCCCGTGAGCGAGAACGACTGTTATCGAAATCTATTTGGTTAAACAATTGTGCGATGTCACGTGCCTGATAATATGAAATGAATTTATACTTGATGCAAGTGATACACAGTGCAGTAAATAATTAGAGAATTAATCAGAATATCAAAAGAAAAATTGTCAGAGTCGTTTATGTAACTTTATATTATAATATGAAACAAAATTGAAGATACAAGGAACAAAAATGTTGTTCTTTTACATTTTCTCTTAGAATTCTGTTTTTGGCTGTGAAGAAATGTAGACTCAGTGCCAATCTCGTTAACTTTTTATTCAACATTCAGTGGATTTTCCTTTATCTTTTATTGCTTCTGTTAACCTGTTAAGCGCACTATTCATTAACTTTCGTTTTCAATATCAGCTCAGGCGGATTTTATTCTCTTTTTAAATTCCGCCATACTTTCTATAGCTGGCTTCTCCTGATCGTAGACTTATCTCGTTAAAATCACAGGTTCTCGGTCGTGTTTAGACGAGACTCAAAGCTGGCCACGAAAATAATTCTATTGCGAAACCTTGAAACTATTTTTTTGTAATGGGAGCAGTATAATGGGAGCATAGTCTTCTTGACAAATTGCCTTTCTGTCTACCATTTAAAAAGCAACATTTTGCTATGTAACACCTCGTGCTATCTTATAGCATACAAATTTCCCTTAAAAAAATAATTTCTCCTGATATATCTAGGCATGATCAGTAGTTTGTTTGAGTTTATAATTATTCATAGTACTGCAGTCCGTAAATTGAAATATTAGGCGAAGACACGTTTAACCATTAAGAGTTATAGATAATAGAAATCACGTTGATTCTATCAGAGGCAAAATTTCACCCTAATAGATTTATATTTTGTGCTTAAAATTTCAAAAATATAGATGTATTTAATATCGAATAAAGAATAGAAAAGTTTTTATTTGCTTTAGCTACGAATGACACTCCAATCATATAATTCTAATGTTGGGTTGGCACAACTAAGTGATTGCCAATTTCGTCACTAGGTGGCATTGACAAAATCCGCAATCACCTAGTTGCTAACCCAATATTAAAACAAAACTTGTATAGAGTGGAAGTAGACGACCAAAACGTGCAAAGTTTATACCTTTTTTTTTATAAAGTTTATAACTTTCAGGTACCTAAAATTTTAATAAGCTGCCTTACAAAGTGTTATCGGTAATCGACCAAGACTTTGTATAAAATATAAGCTCCGTGTCTTTTATCTATTGGGTTGGCAACTACTAAATTACTAGTGACAAAATCCACGATCACTTAGTTGCCAACACAATATATGTGTGACCTGTATTTTACCACCTCGCTATATATTTTCCACTAATTACGGTGTTAACAAGAACGAGACGATGTTTACAGAAGAAATTATTCATTTCACCCTGTGACTTACAAAACGTATCTTTCGTATTTCTTTTTTAATTATATTAAATTGTAATTGTAATTAAGTTGTATTTAACTGTAATTTCGAAAATTATTTCACTTTTCGTGGTGCACGAAGCAGGATCCAGCATAATACGAAACCAGACCTGGCCCATTGTCCTTCAACAGGGCAGACATGCATTTATGTATGCAATACTCGAGTTCCCGAGGCTTTCTAGTGCCTGCACGCCCTAATACGCCGTTATAATTTATAGCAGGCTGCTCTACGCTTTCGGATACATCATCGCTCTGCTCGGTCTGCGATATTGATCAGCCGCAGAATGAATAATCATAGCCGGATCGATCATCGTCTGTTTGTTCCTTGCTGTACCGTAAAAACTTGGCGAGCATTAACACCAGGGCTACCACACTAGCCAAATTGACTAGTTTTACAATTTTATAAATGTGGCAACCCTCGTTTAGGGATTATGGTCCCAGATGGATTAATAATACCAAAAGTATACTAGATTGACCACGTAGTAGTGGCACGCGTATGTGAATATGAGTTTGTGGAAGTATGTGTGTGCGCGGCGTCTCGAAAAGCAGACGAATGTAACTGTTCCGTTGGCAGTCTGGTATGGAAGATGGCGAGACAAAGAAAAGTGCTGAGACGCGTGCAAATGTATATCGACGAAGATCCTGGAAATCGTTTATTAAATAAATCTATAACTATTTTAATTTGAATTCCAAGTGTAACCTTAGTGTTCCTTTACTTTTATTTCGGCGATTAAGATCCACGATTCTCAACAACGTAACGTGGAATTCCCTTTGTAAGAAAGTAATAAATCAATAAATATAAATATATTCTATTATTACGTATTTTTTAAAAACCAGTCATTTTCATTGGTTTTAGTAGACATAGCTTCGTGTTAACTATCGGCAACTAAGTGTGATTGCGGATTTTGCCAATAGATGGTACTGATAAAACCCGCAATCACTTAGTTGCCAAACCAATAGCGAATTTTGAATTTTTATAGATCGATCTGCACGTAATACACAGAATTTAACAAACATAGAAAATACGAAGAGAATTGGAACGCGTGGAAGTAATTTCGAAACGAGAAGATTGATTCTTTCAGGTGGATTACGAGAAATATTGGAAACTCTGTTCAACGTATACGTTACGAATAAAGACAAATTAAAAAAAAAAAAAGCAAGGAATTTTTACACACAACAGTCGATACGAAAAGATTAATTTTTAAGAAGATTACGAGAGACATTGAAACGTTCGATGAATACACAGGAAAAAGGGAGAAATTCTTAAGCGCACTAGTGGAAAAAAATGATTAGAATTAATAGATATAAAGGAGCTTATATAGACGAACGAAACGAAGCTTAATTTCCCCGCGAGATCTACTCATTGGCGTATCCGATATTCGACAGAAACCCGAATTATCCCAAGCATTATTCCCGTAATCCGTTAATCCGTAAATCGAAACACTCGCTCCTCTGATCTGAATTTCAATAGCTGGCTGGCTATCGGTGGAAAACAAAAACACGAATAAAACACGAGACTCTCGTATGAATACGACGATAATTCATCGAAATAAAATTCAAGGATTTACAATGGCCTATCCCCGCCCCTTTGCCACGCTACGGTAAAATAACCACGGTGGATGCGATGTGTTCAAAAAGATTACAATTTCCCCAATGGATTTTACCGATCGTGAATTTAATTCTCCGCATATATGTGGTGGACTATTCGAGGATATTCGATGATTCATTATTACGTTACAGCGTTGGCATTATAGCGATGCTCATTTGCATTAATTATAATAGTTTCTGAAGCGAAAGAACAAAGGTAATTACAATATAATTATTTATTTTTATCAATCTATTGTTTATGAATATATGTTGTTGAATATATCGCGGAAAACTAGAGAAAATAAAATGTGTGACGAATATCGTATTAGCGAATGTATTAATCCGCTCGTTTTGAGGCAGCATCGTCTACTTTTAATAAATAATAATAATAATAATATATAATAAAAAAATATAATATATAATATAAAATAAATGTAATACATAATAAAAAAAATAATAAATTGATAAATTTACACTGTATATATAATTATATAATATTATATGATATAATATATAGTAATATAATAATATATATAATATATAATATATAATATAATATTCTAATATACTATAATATAATGTATAATAATACAATATATAATATTATAATATAATATATAATATAATATAATAATATATATATAATATTGTGTATATTTCTGCATTCATTTATTGTAGTTTTTAGATACAATCAATTGTCTTGGAACTAAGTTACTCTTGAACAATACACGTAAAACTTAGGACCTTTAGCAATTTATTAAAAAATTGAAGGTGGATGATGTTCTTTTAACACGTAGCCAACCGAATAGGGCAATCTGCCCTCTGTGAAGAACATCGCTGCGTGACCCAACTGGGAGATCTCCCTTTTCGACTTTAGCAACGCGTTTTTTTTTTTTTTTATCAGTTATTGTTTAGCTGAAATTGTTCCCGATTGTTTGCTAGACTTGTTCTGCTTTTATAAAGTACAGTATATAATAAAATACAAAATTTAGTGGTGTTAAAATTAATTAAAAAGCTACGCTATCAGTTATGGCTAAATAAAGTTACAATCGAACGATACTGCAATATAAAAAAATATTAAAATTCATTATGAATTTTTCATTTCACGTTCAAGTCGTCTTATTTATCTTTAACGTTTTTAATTTTACCTATATTTTTGTATACTTTTAATATATACTTTCAATTTGATGTTTCGCATAAACAATATGTGAAATCATTAAAGAAAATCCGCAAAATATAATTAACCACTTAAAAAGCTCTAAGACTTCTTTGTTTTTTAAATAGTGAACGTTAGTCCTCGATAATTGGAGAAATGCGCGGTGGACAGCGTATAGGTTGGCTTGTCCATTGCGGTGAGAAACGTATAGCTCGTTGTGGCACGCGCGGTTGGCAAAGCAGTGGATTAATGCATTCACTCTTACGATGTTCACCACATCGTGCTTTGTTTCTTGTAGTTTTCTGCAATGTATTCAACGATAGAACAAACCTACTTTTATTATAAGCAGCAGCTTTTACCTTTTCAGAAGTAAGCACGTTAATTATGTATTCATTTATTTCACGGTTTAAAATTTACGAAATTCGTATACGTGATGCTGGTAGCAAGCGTACGATTAAATAACTTTTTCGTAGAATATAAAAAAAATGCGTATAAAAATGTTGCAAAAATTACGACGTGCTCCATTATTAATTAACACTTTACCGACCGATAACCGATTCATTTGTCGCCGACGTTTATCGACCGATAGCCTATTAATCGGCTTTTTGTCGCTAACAATCTTTCTTATTATTTGATTATAAATTTGTTATTTAGTACTAAGGTACCTTGCTCAGTTGCATCAGTTGCATCGCTTTGCAAGCTCCCACAGTTTTGTACCAGTTTGAAAAACTTACCGTTCGCGATGAACGAAAAGAATGGTATTGGAGAGGCTAAAGCGAAATAGAAAACGGCGCTAGGGAGAATCTGCGCCTGAATTGCCGATCGGATGTGCGTATGCTGTTTAACCGCGAACGGTCGGTAAAGTATTAATCTGATTAACGCTCGATTGAATTTGTCAAACATTTGCACAGAAACTTCTTATTTATTTGTTATTTTTATTATTCTTTATCACTCGATTTCGTACTAAAGATATTTCAGAGGAGAGACACAAGGAGATTGCTAAAAGCGACATTCGAATGAAAATTCTAAAAAACATGCATCTGTTTGTTGAAACTGTGCAATACATCGGATGCTTTAGATGATCGGGAAGCGTACCGCTTCTCCATTAATCCTCGCGAATGCAAAAGAAACGCTATTCTACATCAAATGTACCGTGGATCCGGATAGATTCTTCGTGGAGGGAAGATAGAACCCGGCGAATACGAGGAGCATAGGCCTACCACGCTGCCTGATCTAGGCCATCTCTGTTCGCTAATGGATTACCAAGACGCTCGATAGCAATTAGGATGATATCGACGGAGCGCGAGAAACAGAGTATTTTCTGCATAATTGATGGAAAATCGAGACTCGTCGGCGATGAATTATCATCTAGAGGACTCGATTGTATTTTAAGAAGATTACGAGAGACATTGACAAATTTGATGATTTTTAAGTGTTTTATTTGAAATATACTTTAACCAAAAAATAAGACAATTTAAATAAATAAAGGAAGAAAGAAATTCACTTAAATACCAGTTTTTTCACACTATTGTTGTATTTTCTAATTTTTAAGTGTATGATATATTTTGAAAGAATTTCCAGGATGCAATCCTGCTTTTCTTTCGCACAAAAGAAGCTGCGACTCGACGAAGGAGCTGCTGAGATAAGAACTGATGTCGAGTCACACTCGAATGGCAGTGCAAAGGGTAAATGCAGCAACGCAACTTTCTTACCATCGATCTTTATCGAATAAAACTTTCACTAACGTGGGAAAATATAGCGTTAGTAGGTTTGGTAACGGATCGTTTGTTTCAATATCGTTCACGCCAACACAAAATCAAGTATTAGGTTGTCCGAAAAGTTCCTTTCGTTTTATAAGCAAATGATATCGATGATGTTTCCGTTTTATATTAGTTTATTGAATTGTGCACGAACGTAATAATAGAAATAGAACGAAATGAATCATACCTAATTCAATAAAATAATATAAAACAGAAATTGTTGTTCATTTATTATCACCTTACGAAACGAAAGAAACTTTTCGGACAACCTATATGATGCTCCACCAATCTATATATATATATCTGTGGCGGATCAAGCAGCCTCGGTCGTCAAACGGTCGAGGAACGAAAACGACGACGGCACAAACCTCCCACGGCAACGCCAGGCTGGCGATCGCCACCAGAGGGCCAACGGCGATTTGACGAACTTCTCTCGCTAGTGGTGGAATTGGATCCGCATTAGGATATATACCGCAATTAGCGAGACGCCCTCTGCGTCTAAGGCAGGGACTACCGGGCATAGCCTTACCGACGAGTCCGCCGGTAGTCCCGGAACGAAACGCGACGAGCGAACCTTCTTTAGTAGGAACCATCTACGAGGATCGACGGACAACAACACACAACTCTGGGAAGCGGGATCAACCGATCCCCTTCATATCGTCACTCACTCCTCTCGTAACAGCGGTTTTCTTTCACGCTGACCACGCTCCTTGACAACGCTGACAACACTCTTTCTACAACTCACTAACGACTACCTCTTCTACCATGGCCCTGATATACCTGGCACGTCCATGTTCCACAGACGCGGATGATCCATGGTCAAATAGACCTTCTAATTTACCAAATGTCCAGTTGGACAAATTGTAAAGTACAAATTAAATAATAAAAAAGAAAAAAAAGTAGACCTTAATTACCCAGGGTTTTTCCCCGATACCACACTGTATACTCGGCATTCAGATGTTACTCAGCGTGGATGACCCATGGTCAAGTGACCTTGTTAATTACCCAGATACAGAACATAACTTGTTGTGTGTTTCCATTTTTAAATTGGGATAAAAACGAAATTAAATAACTAATCGATACAATTTTCTTACTAAATTGAAGGTGGAAGTCCAAGCAAGAAGACAACAATATAGGTTAGGTGCTTTGAACTCGCTGACAAAACAAAAGAACGTGCTAAGGCCACCTATTGACAAAACCTGCAATCACTTAGTTGCCAACCCAATATTATATTACTCGGTTCATCGTTAAAAGAAAAATCTGTTTCGGAAGAGTTAGAATATTAAGAAAAATATTTAATATAGTACAGAATTCAATACATATTTAATTATGCAACATACGTTTGTTTAAACGAAAACGATATATTTTCACGTATCATACCTTGCTTGCGAATAGCGAATGTGCTAATATTTTATCTGCAAATTTGATGAAACTAACGCTTATGATTTATTCGAGATGGAATAAATTTCACTTGTTGTTTCGATTGATTTTTAGTGTGAAACGATGAAATATCGCGATGGTTCAGAAAATGAATAATTCGCCCGAGTGTCAGGATTCGCTCGACGTTACCTTTTTATAGCAAGTAAAAACGTCGCAGGCACGAACGTTTGACGAATTTCAGCATTAATATTAAAAAGTGGCTGTTTCGCATTGGATTATCCAATTATCCGGTCCATCAAGCTGCCGCTGAATTCCCACGTTTCTCGCATAATTCGCAACTTCAACGTCCGCCCGCAGTTTTTCCCCACGATTTTTCAATCGCCCGTGAAATCTGAATATCGTATTTCATCCCCCTTCCCCTCATCGGTGGAAATGAAACATCGTTGGGTTTATTCGAGTGGTCGTGCACAATCCATTAATTTTACATATTCTACCGTGACTATATCGTATAGAAGAAAAAAAAAATAGAGAGAAAAAGAGGATGGAAAAAAGGCAAGCGAAGGAAAAACGTTTAAAACATTTTTTTCCATACGATTATTCGTATAAATTCTCGCCCAACTACAGATGTCTGTCTCACGTTGAAACGAACATTTAACCGACAGTTTTGCACTTTATACGTCGGTTCACTCGTTACACTTTTCACACAAGCTGTTCTTAATGCGCTTAATAAATCAACAGATATCTAGTTATTATTGTTATTATTAATATTATTATATTAGTTAAAGTTTAACCAATTAGGCGAACATCTGTACATTAACAAACTGGTTACTCGCTTACGGTTCTTATGTTTGATGTGAATTGTATTCAACTCGTGTGAACTGTGTAGCTTCAGTTACTATTGGGTTGGCAACTAAGTGATTGCGGATTTTGTCACTAGATTGCATTGCAGTTGCCAACCTAATATACGTTAAAACTACTCTTCTTTACAGAGCTTTAACCTAAAACAGTGAAACGTGTATTCTATATTTCTTAAAAGATTAGTTCGAATTTGATGATACGAATGAACGACTATTATCGATTTTAAGAAGTTAAAATCGATCTCGTTAATAATATTTCATCTCTGTGATCAGTAAAGAAGAGTTGAAAATCGTAAAAGATATTATAAGTTTAAAATACCAAAACTTCTCTTCATTTATGTTCCAGCAATTCTTCCATCTTTTCTCTTACCATTTTCTCCCAGTAATTTTCAATTTCTCACAGAAGAATTTTTATACTAACTGCGTTACTTATACTTTATAACAGAAACGGCACCTTTGTCACAGAAATAAGAATCACAGACACTTTTCTATCTAAGAAGCATTCGCACTAGAAAATTGATCTTCGATTATCAAAGGTTACAGCGACCAATAAAATCGCCAAGTCGTTAAATTCAATCGCGTAAATAAAAAGAATCGTTTTCCAAGGCGATATTCGCGACAGTCTCTCGTTTTATGGTGATCGCGCGAAATCTATATCGCCAGACTCTTTAAAACTTTATTATCCTGCATAAAATCTTATCGACCTTTCATAGCACGGTTAAAGATTTAATGTCGAATATCGATTCGCCATTATCTACGTCGGGTAAAAGAGATACGAAGGGAAGGGAACTTAGCTGACAGTGTTCCGCCAATGAAATTTCATCCACCTTACGTATGGTGTATAAGAAAACACGGTTTACATGGGAAATGCACAGCCTGCACCAAGATGACATTTTATTCAATCCTCTGTCGCGATGATTAATTTCGGCCGATATTGCCATTCGAAATGGCCGATGAAATTGCAAAAGTGTTGGAGAATCGTTTCGCGAAAATTGCATACCTCCACGTACACGGTAACTGCGATCCCTTTATTAACGCAATTTTTTAACGCTTCGTGAGTTTACTATTTCAAAAGTTACATATTTTCGAAGCTATGATTATTTGCATCTTTTACAAATTTCTATCTATACTATACTATCTATACAATACAATAAAATTTATGCGACTATTTTTTTACAATATTATCCTTATATCGTAACGACGTATCTATTGTAGATAATTCACTGAATACTTTAGTTCCAAGTTAAAGTTAAAATTCGCGATTCCGTTGTTACCAATTGTTACAAAAAATATATTACCTTCAGAATTGAAAGAAAATTCTAATTAACGCATTGTTCACCGGCCACGAGTTAACTCGCGATGTGCTTTTTTCGCATCAGCGTCGTTTTCTCAATGCGCTGTTGGAGATGATACAGTGCAATTGTTGGTCAGCATAGCTCAAGTTGTGTCTCTCGCTTATAAGATCAGTCAAGTTGCGTCCTTTGTTGTTCAAAAAATGTCAAAGATGGCGGAACGTACCACTGAAGAATCTTTCAATAAATTATACGCGGATGTCTTATCCGATTGTCCGAGTGATTGCGAATCAAATTGTGGTGACTTGGAAAATGATACTGTATCAGAAGATAGTAAATCTGATATTAGCCCATTAAAATGTCATTAAACCTACGTGTATATTACAATATAATAAGCACAAGTGTTACGACCGTTCGCGAAGAGACGCGATCGCGAGGAAACGCGTCAGCGAGAGGCGTAAATTCTCACTACGATTCTGATAGTCGACGCCGCGAACCAGTCGTTCCCTTGTTTCGATAATTCGACTCGATTTTATAATATTTCTCGACGTATTCGTTTGACTAAGCGAACTTGATTTTATTTCTCTAAACCTCTCGATGCATTCGGTTTGAATCCTCGTATTAAACTGACTGCCCTTCGATTTGTTTCTTTTGCCTTCTCTTAGTAACAACCCCCACCACGCTCGGGTCTCGCAACCGTTCGCGCCTATGATCACGTATGTCACTTTTCTTGTGTAGGTAAAATAACGAACCGAAGGCGAATCGACGTATTTTAGAACTCGCTGCTTGACGACAACTACGCGTTTATCGCTACTTTGTGTATATCTCGTCGCGGTCATGTAAGACGATCCGTCTGCGACACTGTAGTACCAAGAGAGACGGTTAGGAACACGGCCTATAGTAAGCCTCGGGACGTAATAACACGAAAGGGGTAGATCGTGCAGATCAGTATTTGACGAATAGCAGTATTTTACGAAAAACTTTAAAGTGGTCCAGAAAATTAGCATTTTTTCTGATAAACTGCACCTTGTTCGATGCATGTAAAATGTACTGTACCTATCTACCAGAAAATAAAACAAGATACGACAAATTTCTACTGGAAGTAGCTAGAGAATGGATAACTGTGGACTCCAAAGAACGCGGCATGGCACCTGACACTTCTCAAATTTCTAAAACAGCTCCTGATTATAACGATGCATCCTTCAGGCTTTCCGGACAACTAAAAGGCCACGTATTAGAAAAAATAGTCACTGGCAGAAAAACAAAGAGTATGCTGTTCAAAAGGAAAACGCAGAAATTAGATATATTTGCAAAAGCTGTTATGTACCATTACACGTAGGTGATTGTTACACTGTTTATCATAGGAAAAAGAAATATTAAAAGTTGAATAATAAATAGAATTTATTAAAGTTTATTTATATTGTTTTACTTGCACATCCAATTACGAAATAATAGCCGGTGACATGAGATAAATTCTCAGTAAAATTTCCAGTCAACAAGGTGTTAATTAGGAAGAGATTTAACCAAAAGAAAGATGTTTGTCCCGTAGCTGAAAGAAAATTCTCTCTCCAAACGATTAAATATGCAAAATTCCTTGACGATTGTATCCAAACGAAAGGAAAACCTTCACCGCATTATTTTTCCATTGAGATGGCAGGCGAGTGAACAGAAATTGAGCGAAGCTGTCCGACGGAAAGCGAGAAAAACAGCGGTGTCCACGCGAAATCTCTAAATCGTCGTTACACATCGAGCATCGTCCCTCGTCGTTTCAAGAGAATCGATTACCATTTAAATGGAGTGTGACTGAGCCCTAACTACATTGTGACCGGTGCCATGTCAGTGTAAATCGAGTCTTAAATTCCGACAGAAAATGTAGCCGTGGGCCGCGTACGCGAAACGCATGCAAATGAACTGCACCGAGTTTCTAGCCGAGTTGCCGACCATTCGTCTGCGGTGTTCCTATTCGAAAAACGAAAGTTTTAACCGGCAAAGCCGGAGGATAGGCGAAACCAGAGAGGGAGATCGTTTATCAAATACTCGAGTACCGGTACCGTGAATGGCAGTCCAAACTTTTTCCATCGGATCCTCTTCAAGCCGACCAACTTCCTCGAAACTTGCCTGTCCAAACACTGTTCACCGATTATTTCGCATCAACCTATGCTAATATCGCGAAAAGCTTGAATTCCAGATCGTCGCAAGTATCGTAATCGTAATATTTCGCGAGATACATTTTGTAGATCGTTTCGGAACATGAAACTCGTAATTATTAGGTGGCTTAATTACATTTTACTATGAAATCAATTAACACGCTCTTTATACGTTTTGTTGACCCCTCCAAGGTCAAATACCTTCACCCTATGAGAAAAATTGTATTTTATTAAATACGAACAATAGAAATATTTTTCACGACAATTTCGCGTGTATAGCACACTAAAATATAGCGAACCAATTTCATCAAAAACGAATACATTTATCGTGCTTCGTTAGTTGATCTCGTATAGAGTTTTAAAAAATTGCCTACGAAGAAACTAAATATTCTATGAAATTCCTGCTATCGAATTGAACACTTTGCGTGAGAATATTTCTCGTATTTTAAACGTGGTTATAGAAATGTATTGCAACAGCATAAATTAAACCAAATGTACATGTAAAATATAATCAGGTTATTCCTGTTACACGATACATGGAGATGATGATAGCAACTGTGAAATATTTAAATTTAATAATAATAGGATCTTCCATTACGTTTATATACAACGTTAGATTGAATTTAACACTTTGACTACTACGTGAGTCATATATCACCCACCACGGTTTCTCCTGTGACGCCATGTTGGTGTCACTGGTGGTCATAAACAAACTTTCCCCTGTGCTTTATTTAATACTAAAATCAAACGAAAGGAGAGAAATGTTGTTGCTATTTTAAAATATGACGATGACAGCAACTGTGAAATATTTAAATTTAATAATAATAGGATCTTCCATTAGGTTTATATACAACGTTAGATTGAATTTAACACTTTGACTACTACGTGAGTCATATATGACCCACCACGGTTTCTCCTGTGACGCCATATTGGTGTCACTGGTGGTCATAAACAAGCTTTCCCCTGTGCTTTATTTAATACTAAAATCAAACGAAAGGAGAGAAATGTTGTTGCTATTTTAAAATATGAGCTTGAATTAAACTTGTTACATTTTCCTACTGTAATCTTCCATTAGTGTCGCAAGCACAGACTAACTTCTCCCATTGCTAGTTATTTTCTCTCACTCGCTATTTTAATTTACATTCACCGGCTGTTTACTTAGGAAACAAAACGAATTGCGGCAGATTTTGAAAGAAAATATACGCTTCCGTATCTGGACGAGTAAAAAAAGGAAACGAATTTCGAGGAAACTTTTTATTACTTTTTTTTTAAATGAAATTCGATTCTACCATGAAGAATGTAGCAGTATGATGGGAAAACAACGAGAATATAGAACTGTCGCCACTTATCATTCTTCGACGCGTCACTACTTGAAGTTATCCATCGAGGAAGAATGTGGAACGTGGCTTCTTATTTTCTCGGTTCTTCCAACTTCTGCATTCCAGCAAGATACTTCTCGGTATTGCATAACGGGATGCTTTGGAGGCGCGAGATTACGTGGAACTACGAGGCATAGAAGGAGAACGTCGAGCAAATAAGACTTTGCTTTGCTTCGCTTCGCTTTTTTCAACGGTAAAGCGGACGAGGCTGTCCTATGAGGAACTTTGCCGTCACCCGAATATGGGCGACACCTCCAACCAGAAGGTTTGCTGTAATCCGAATGTGGACGAGTATGTCCTATGAGGAACTTCGCCGTCGCCCGAATGTGGGTGACGCTTCTGTCAACGCAGTATAAAACACAGAAAAGCGTGATTTACTATATTTAGAAAAATACAACTTCGATTTTTTAATGACTGAATCGGTGAAATGCCGAGTTGCGCGTTTCTGAATGGCTGAAATTTGAACACTGATGATTCAGCCCTAATAATCAGTTGGTTATCTACCGTAGCTGATCGTCATCGTCCTATTGGGTTGGCAACTAAGTGATCACAGATTTTGTATATACCATGTAATGACAAAATCCTCAATCACTTAGTTGCCAACCCAATATAATACGTTTAGAACACGTGAACGAAGCACGTGGCTGGGTGCACGAATATTCGAAAACGAAGATACACATGGGCGTTCCCAGCGCATTTGCAAACTAATACCCGTGCTAATTTCATTAGACCAATCCAGCGAGTGTTAATGTTACAAACTGGACAACTTCTAAGGCACGAACGCAGTTGCGAGCGAGGAACTTGTTCGAGGAAGCAACTCGGGGAAAATAATCGGATGAGCTATTCCTTGGAAACGGAACAGCTGTATACCGCGAGAAGCGGAAGATGTTTGTACGCTGGGGCACATTGAAAAATGGTAACAGGATCAAACGTAAAACGATAACGCGGATCGTAGCCAGAAATTATGAAATTATTAGATTACTGTAGCCATTTCATCATTGTTAACCTTATATTTTCTTTTCCTTATTTATTGTGACAGATTTACAAATTTCTTGATCAATTAACACTTTAACTACCACACCAGCCAAATTGGCTGGTTTTACAATTTTATTTTAAAATTCCTGCTTCGTGTTATATTTTTTCCGCAACGATAACTAAAAGAATAATATAATGAAATTTATTTGGCTCTTTATATATTCAAACTGAAAATAATTTTGTATCAAGGCTACTTATATCAATACCAGTCAAAATATATAATAATTTAATCCTTTTTTGGTTTTTTATTTCAATAAAAAATTACGAGGTGCATCTTTCCCGCCGATTGAAAACTGCAGCCCATGAAATAGGCTTAGAAATCTGTTACAATTTTTTTTTTACTTTAACAAAAATTTTGTTGTATTCGTTAAATATATATAAAACCATACCTCAAAATTCAATAACTTCGTTTCTTTCTTTCCCTTGTAAAAAAAAATCACAAAAAGACGCTGTTTTAGAACATTCCAATTCAGGACACCCCCTTAAGTTGCGACAACAACATTTTACGTATTAATTTCCATCTACGACGCGACATTCTTATGTCTGGAGAACGGTCGCCGTATACTTGTCACAGGTTCTGCAACGCTGTGTACACCTGATCGACATTCGCGTCAAAAATTTCAATAGAACCATCGATACCCGGTCAATGTCGAATTTTTCTTTCCTCCAAAGCGACAGAGGAATCTGGTCATCGAATTTTCCACTTTTCACCCAACAAGCCATTGAGCATCTCGCGTTGTTGCAAAAATAATCATTGAACAAATAGTTCCATGGTACAGGAAGTGTTAAATGTTGTATTTGCGGTTCTTCCAGAAGAATATTTTTAGAATATTTATTTTAAAATATTTTAAAATATTTAGAATAGTTTTAGAATATGTAACGGCGCATGAGTCAGAGGACGATGAGAATCGAGAGCGACTCATGTTGTTATTTTGCCTCGGGACATTGACACCGCCTTGAAACACGATACGTAACGATAAATAAACTCCAGGCAAAACAATGTTGCCGCTATGCGCAACCGTCGAACAAAGACGAATGTGAATTTCTAGGCTCTCCCTCGACCAGTGTAAATAAACGGACGCGATCGCGTGCGAATCAGTTATTAACAGTATATACCGAGTATCTACGAATTATCGATCAATATCTACGAGATATCAGCGATCTAATTAACGAGTCATTAGCGATCTTACTTTGCGATTTATATACGATATATATATGTTGGGTTATCATTGGAGTTAGGGGTGGCTAACGAATCTTCACGTGAATTGGCCACCGTTGTTGTGTACTATAGATGATATTTATTGATACAAATGTGATTATTACAGAGTTTAACAAGAAATAACGGCGAGATGTCGATGACAATGAAGTTAGGTCCACGGTCAACGGGATGACGAATGCGATCTGATACAAGATTCTGGTGTCACTCGACGTACTTGTTCACTGTACTAGTCCAACTTATCGGACTGAATCTCAGTCCAAGTGGAAGTGCCCTTATATAC
Organism: Bombus difficillimus; assembly: GCA_014737525.1. Lineage (NCBI taxonomy): Eukaryota > Metazoa > Arthropoda > Insecta > Hymenoptera > Apidae > Bombus > Bombus difficillimus. Next base: position 306,859 of record JACXIT010000154.1, on the reverse strand, counting down.
TCCTCTCCGTATCTCTCTGTACCCCTCGAGTCGATCTTTGTTTTTAAGGAGAGCTATTTAATTACTCCATACCACTGTTAGGTACACGTCCCTCCCGTGGCTACGTTCAGCGACCCGTTATGTCACTTCGAGCCCAAGCCCACTGTCATAAATCTCGGGCAAGCATAATTGGATTAAATCATAAACAGCTATTTCTCAGTTCTATTATTTAAGTACGACTATAATAAAAAGTCTGGACTGAAGTATTGGGGATCTTTCCAAACATTCCAAAAGACAGACCCCAATGTCCTTTCATCTCCGACATATATGTGTACCAGTGCATCAGCGAATATAGTCTGTATATTAGTTTATTATTTTTAAATATATTTTCGTTATTCTATATTACAATTCTCTACAAGTCCTGCATAAATATGTGGCGGCACTCGACAGCAAAATACTATCGGACGACGGTAGCGCAGTAGTTAGCGCCTTTGGTTACGAACGTTCGGGACCCGCGTTCAAATCCCGGCGCCCGTAGTTCCGATTTTTCTTCCACGCATCTAAATTAGAAGAAATGTAGCAGTGCCCCCAGCAAGCGACACATCTACCCACGCAGCAGAACACCTGTTGTCTCACCCTACACACTAGCAGTAGCGCACTATCACCCACAACTATACACGGCTAGCGATTACTATAACTACAAATAATTTCCACCTCAGTTACACACGCCCCCTAATCATAATGAGAACTCGACATATATATAGAATACTTTTGGGCTTACCCTGAAGAAGAAAAAACTGTTCAAGTTTAGTCTGAAGAAGCGCGTTGGAATGTTCACGAATGCTCGCGACAGAACGCAACTAAATAAAAATATGATAGAAGCTCGAAGAACTACGAGAAATGTCATCTAATCATCGTAAAAGTTTCACAATGTAAAATTCATGAAATGTACGTCTAGCTGTTCGAACAGACAGATAGGAGAAGAGAAAAATAAAAGAAAGAAAAGAGGAAGAATGCGAGACGTGTGAAGAAGATCTGTTAGATGCGCCGAATAGGTCGATGCACGGTGACGGAAGAGGAAAAATAAAATATAAAAAGCCGCGTCAAATGGGTCGGTGCACAATGACAGCATAAAGAGCAAGGCACTAAGAATACTATCGCTGTGCATTGACCCGTTTAACTACGCCTGTCGAATTTCATCCCTTATTTTGTGTTTGCAACCCTGTCTACGGTCCTCTGCTTCACGTTCCATGCTTTAAGAAGAAGAAGAACGTCGAAATACGTAAGTCGTTGACGTAAGATACGACGTCATCGAAGACACCTCGTATGGTCACTTTTCCAAAGAAATAAAGAAGCGAAATATTGCAAAAATGAAAGTTTCTTGGATGCAAAGAATTACGCGAATGATATCGTTTCAAATAACTGTTTGATATTTATTAACCCTTTGCACTCTGAATTTTATTTCAATTTTGTTAGCAGCAGCTGCTAACGCTTTTAAGTGTTTTATTTGAAATGTACTTTAACTAAAAAATAAAACAATTTAAATAAATAAAGGAAGAAAGGAATTCAGTGAAATAACAGTTTTATTTATACTATTGTTGTATTTTGTAATTTTTAAGTGTATGATATATCTTGAAACATTTTGCAGGATGCATCACAAAAAAAGATGGGACTGAAAGAATGTCGAGTGGGACTCGACAAAGGAGCTCCTGAGATAAAAACTGACGTTGAGTCACACTCGACATAGAAGTGCAAAGGGTTAATGTAAAGTGCTCAAATTTATCAAGGTAATAATTTAATTAAAATGCAAATGACCAAACAATTGAACGATCTTTAAGTTACTTAATCTTTAAAATATCTCAATATTGAGTACTCATACTTTTGAGCAAAAGAATAAAAAGAATAGAAAGAAGCTGGTGACTATTGTAATCTTAATACTAAAACTATCAACGATTAAAGTATAAAAGTTGCACCAAAGAAATCAAAACGAACGGTGCATGAGAAAATACATAATACAAGAGAAAGACATTTATACCCATAATTCCAAAAAAAAAAAAATCATTAAAATTATAAACTGTAGCGTGGGAAATTTATAAAATTTCGAACAAAAAACCTACAAATTGACCATTTCGAATATCTCGATATTTTCAATATAGTTAATTAAATATACCTTCATAAAAAATAAAAACAATGTTACGTTTCAATGCAATCTTTAAAAAAAAAAAAAAAAAAAAAAAAAAAAAAAAAAAAAAAAAAAAAAAAAAAAAAAAAAAAAAAAAAAAAGAAAAAAAAAGAAACAGCATAAATCCAACAAACAGGAGAATTTAAATGAAAATTTAATACCAGACTGATCGTTAGACCAATGAAATAACACATTTTCCTAGTTATTCCATACAGCACGAGCTCAACAACTGTCAATTCTGCTGAAACTGATTGGAATTTCAAAGCCACTAAGGGGTCCTAATGGAATCCGGTATTAACTGACCGGACACATTTATGACTAGGGGAGAGTTTGTCTTGGAATTACCGCGACGCTCGCTAATATTTAACTGGAAGGGGGCTGGTGAGTTTCGGTAAGCCCGAAATACGGCGCAAAGTCGAACCGGAAGGAAGCAGGCCGCAGATTAAACGGAAAACTAGCGTTGAATTTAACATCGGCCAACTCATGCGATTAATTAAGCTATTAGTCGATTGGTCGAACCTATTTTAAAGCTGGTGAAAAATGGAATAAAAAAAAAAGAAGCAAAGAAGAGAAAGAAAGAAGAAAGTTCATGGAAACAGATTATTATGGAAGAAGAATAGCTTCGTTAACGTCGCGAAGATATCTCGGTGAAACTGTAAGAAAAACTTGAGAGTTGCACTGGAAGATCTTAAAACACGAAATTCATGTCACACGTTCGCCGTCTGTAAAAAAGGTAAAACGCTCGACGTATCAAAGAAACGTGGTCGTTTCCAGGTTTTATCCTCTCTTTGCCAGAGTCAGCAGATAATTTTCTACTGGTTTCTTTGAAACATAGACCTTGGCAAACGTGGCGCGAAAAAGTCGCCAGAGTATTCAGTTAAAACATGTATATCTCTGACCTTTAAACTTCTCACTTTAGTTTTCACAATCGCCAGTTCTCTAATTCTTCTATCGATCATCCTATAGCATTCCACGTGTGCCATCATACTTCCCGCTTGTTTCTCCACGCCCAGGTTACCAACAAAACAAGAAAAATCTATTCTTCATACTTTAACCTTTTAAAGATGGATCGCTTGCAGCCTGTCGTCAACTTAATCCTATGTTACACAACATTGGCAAGTACGGGCGAATTTACAAATCTTGGAAAAATCCGATTTTGAAACATTCGCGATTCTATCACATTCAAATTGCGCGCGTTTCTTTTCTAAGCATCGCACCTGTCCTCTACCGTTCGACATCGGAACTACCGATGTAGAAGCTTTGGAAATTATTTTTTAAATCTTGCTAAGTATACAGAACAAGAGAAATAAGAACGTATTTCGTAGAAAAGGGGGAGATGAAATAAGAAGAAAAATGAAAGTTGGTACGAACCGATAGTTGAACGGGCCTGCGAGTGAACGATGGGATTGTTGTTCGCCTCTGAGTTGGTCGTCTGTGGTCGATCGGTTATGGCGGCAGTGGTGGCGATGGTACTTCCGGTGGCCGAGGTGAAGCTCAAAGTGGACGTGCAGGACGGGTTCGTTGCGTTTAACGGCTTAGAGGACCAGGAGCTGCAAGTGTCGCAACCCTCCGCGGAACGTGTGGACAGGCGGCAGCAGGACCAACGCTTTCCACTCCACAGTCCGGCGTGGTAACGGCCGCTTAGGCCAGGATTCTCGCTGCACACTGTGAACAGACCAACGAACCATCGAATTAGTTATTTTATTAACAAATTAGTTAGTAGTTTTATTAACAAATTAGTTATAAATTGTTGGAACATAGCAGAAGAGAGTTTTGAGTACAGCGGTTTATATTTCATGTCTTTGAGAGACGAACAAGCTTACTTTATGACTAGATATGTTATATTCCTGTTCTAATGTTCTAATGTTCTAATAAAAATATTTAATTGTTTAACGTGGCACTTTTTATTTTAAAGTATCTTCTATTTGTCGGTTATATTCAAAATATCCTAACTGTCAATTTTCATTTAATTTTTAAGATTGTAAGACGTAGAAGCGCTCCGGTCCCAACGTGACAGTCAAAGTGTTAATAACTAAAGGAAAATGCTTTCATAATTGGTATAATAATAAAATGGTATATTTTTTAGTCTCTTTCATAATTTATCAATATCATCCTGATGGTCGAGTCTTATTACAGTTCTAATGAGATTTCAGAATGTTTCATTTAATACACGTAATTTATTCATAAAAGGTTTCTATGAATTTCTCACGAACCACTGTATGTTAAACGTGTGACGTGTGTCGTTAATTAATTTGGTTATCCTTTTAATTATTTCTATCCGATCTGAGGTGGTGGTTGGTTGTAGATGTAACTGCCCAAGAAATACTCTCAATGTTCAATAATAAAGTTTCAATCAACAAGATCAAGAATCAAGATCAACAATCAACGATCAACAGTCAACAGTCAACAAACCACAGTNCAACAATCAACAATCAACAATCAACAATCAACAATCAACAATCAACAATCAACAATCAACAATCAACAATCAACAATCAACAATCAACAATCAACAATCAACAATCAACAATCAACAATCAACAATCAACAATCAACAATCAACAATCAACAGTCAATAGTCAACAATCCACTATCAACAATCAACAGTCAATAGTCAACAATCCACAGTCAACAGTCAACAATCAACAATCACACTTCTGGAATATGTTTGCTTCGCTATTACGCTACACCCTTCGCACTTTGCTGTTCGAAACGGAATGAATCTTTTGTTCGAAACCAAACGGATTCTTCTCTTTGTTGCCCCTCGATATCACCACTACGCACGCGTTTGTTAGATATCCGCGACGGTTGCCGCGTATGTATTCTTCCCAAATTTCGGCGAAATCCCGTCGTCGAGTGTCGCCACAGATCTTCCGATCGTTAAGGAGAATATCTTAAATTTCAGCAAAATATAAATCGTTGTTAACACACGTGATTTCTCGTTTCCATTTAATGGTAAAGTTTTTCCCCGAAATATCGCGAATCGTTTTGTTTATCGAAATAGATAACAAAGGGAAACAGGATATAAAAATTTGGAGACTGCAACGAGATTAACCGGAGAGATCGTGGATTTGATTGGCAATGAGCATTAAATGAACGCATACTGCTAGAAATCTATAGTTCGATTTCCATTTTTAACAAAACAAAAGCCGAGAGTTTTCAATTTTCCAAATTATTCCTTCGAACGAGAACTGAAAATACATGCCATGGTTCTGTCAGAGGAAAAGGGAAACAGAATCCAGTTCGAATCGATGATCATTAGCCTCTAACGAGAGGAGACGAAAAAAAAAACAAATATCGAAACGCCATTGGTTCACGAGACAGGCGTTCGATTTATTCGAGGCGAGCTTTCACGTCGTGTTGTATTTATTTGGCAAATTATCTATCGCGTGTCTTCCCCTATTGTTCCCCGCGGAATATCACCGATGAATTTGATAAAAATCATGCTTGCACTGTTTTATCTACAAATCTGATCAGCGCACACTGCCCACTCCTCTCTTTCGACCACATCGACGAACAACAGCGCTATCAAAGTACCTAGCAACTTCCCATTCGCGGAACTACGTTCCTGGCGAAACTTTTCCTCGCTAGAGAGAGAGAGAGAGAAAAAAAAAGGATGGACAGAAAAATTTTTCCTCGTTGTCTCACCGTGAAGCTTTCTCGCATTTTGTTAGGGTCGCCAGCGGGAGACACCGCGAACTACAGAAATGCATTCGAGAAGTACGGAGGCGAGCAACGTGACGATAAATAACAGAAATTGGTCTAACCTCTTCCAGTACGAGAACTGTTCTTTCAGACTCTGAAAATTCCTTCTTATACTTTTGCTACTCGGACTTATACTTTTTGTAAAATAGCCATTGTAAGAGTTAGAAAAAATTGTACTACAATGGGGATTTGTAGCATCTTAGAAATTGGCAAAAGTATGAACACGAGTGTAAATACTGGACTGAAAATTATAGCGTTATAAGGCTATGGTTATAGTGGACGCTTATTCGTTCAGAAACATCTGAAGACAGTAAACAAACGGAGGTGTTGGACAGAATTCTTATACGCCATATATGTATATGTATATGTGTATGTATGTATGTGTTTGTATAATATGTATATGACATATAAGAGGTATTTCCATTATTTTGTCCAACCTTTGTATGTAAATACATTTCATAAAAAATATTATAAAAATGAAAAAGGGAAATTTCTGTGTACATAGAATATTTGATTACATTTGGTATTGAGTTTATGAATAAGTATTCAAGTCGAGATTTCGAGAATTTCAATTTAATTGTATATCTCAATGCTTGCACGTATGTTCCTCGGAACGTAATCAAATTTAACCCGGATGTTCCGAGTTTTGCGTAGATGTTGCTAGTTGTAGAGTGGGTTGTATCGTGTTCGAAGACAAGAAAATCCACAGACGAATCTCGTCCGGGGAAAATAAGAGGTCAAGAGGAACGATGGAGCGTGTAACAAGGGGGCCTAAGAATTAATTAATCCAAGTAGCTCGTTAAAATGCGATCCGAAGGAAGAAATCGTAATAATTCCGAGGATTACAATTAGTTCCCTTGACCTTGTTTCAGATGGGCGAGCAAGTTGTTGCGTGGAAAGCAACGAATATTAAAATCGAGCGTTACTACGGTGAATGGGGTTTTGTATTATCGCGCTAGGAAAATCTCATTTTTAGAGATTAAACTGACGAAAGTAATTATTAAGATTGATACAGAATATGCTACAAACGTGTTATTTATAATTAAATAATTGTCTGGAAATGATTAATGATGATAATTAAATCCTCTACTAAAGTAGATAATTGTCATTGTAATAATTTTTATTTTATTTTATTTTTTTTTTTTTAAGATCAAGATCAGAATAATGATAGGTATTTCATATTTTGTTGAGGTTGGCTGATAGAGGAACAGGTAGATGAATTTGTAATAGAAAAATATATTGAAACAAGTATAAGTGCAAATATAGTGTATGAGATCAAAATTAAATAAATTGTTATCATTATTTATTAATTTAATGTATGATACTGTTCAGGTTGGCTGATAGAGGAACGAGTGGATGAATTTATAATAGAAAAATATATTGAAACAAGTATAAGTACAAATATAGTGTATGAGTTCAAAATTAAATAAATTGTTATCATTATTTATTAATTTAATGTATGATACTGTTCAGGTTGGCTGATAGAGGAACGAGTGGATAAATTTGTAATAGAAAAATATATTGAAACAAGTATAAGTGCAAATATAGTGTATGAGATCAAAATTAAATAAATTGTTATCATTATTTATTAATTTAATGTATGATACTGTTCAGGTTGGCTGATAGAGGAACGAGTGGATAAATTTGTAATAGAAAAATATATTGAAACAAGTATAAGTGCAGATATAGTGTATGAGTTCAAAATTAAATAAATTGTTATCATTATTTATTAATTTAATGTATGATATTATTGAGATTGACTGATAGAGGAACGAGTGGATAAATTTGTAATAGAAAAATATATTGAAACAAGTATAAGTACAAATATAGTGTATGAGATCAAAATTAAATAAATTGTTATCATTATTTATTAATTTAATGTATGATATTATTGAGATTGACTGATAGAGGAACGAGTGGATAAATTTGTAATAGAAAAATATATTGAAACAAGTACAAGTGCAGATATAGTGTATGAGTTCAAAATTAAATAAATTGTTATCATTATTTATTAATTTAATGTATGATATTATTGAGATTGACTGATAGAGGAACGAGTGGATAAATTTGTAATAGAAAAATATATTGAAACAAGTATAAGTATAGTATGAGGTAAAAATATATTCAAATAAAAATATATTATATTCAAGGATACAATAATATGGATCTCTCCTTATTTCGAATTTTTTGTTTCATGCAAAACTGTAATGTCATACAAAATTTGTGATATGTTGTTCAAAAATTTATTGAACTATAAAACTAAAGGGATACATGGAAGAACTGAGATATGTGACGAAATTGAGATTCTCAAAATTCTAACCTATACCACTATGATTTTCAGTCTCAAATCTAAAAACCAATTACTCGAAAACCCTGAAGACTAAAGAAAAAATTCCCTCTAACTTGTGTCATATTATGCACTCATACTGCAATTTTTGTATTCTACGTAAAACAATCGAATTTCGAGCAATTCAACTAAAAGAAAGGAAAAATACGAGTGCCGAAGAACAAGTGGAATGCGCACGCAACGCTATGAAAGCACTGACCCGCGGACATCTTACAGAGACCGGAAGAACGTTTCGCATCCGCCCTCGAGAGCACGAAACAAGTGGTCGCTCCTCGGAACACGTGAAAAGCTATTCACGAGCTTTTTGCATGCGGCAACGATCGTCTTCCAGAGAATGCAACGTCTCAAACGCACGAGCTCGCGTAAATCGTCGTCTCGTATGAAATTGACGTTGCTGGAGTAGAACAGTCATTCTCATGGATATGATTTACGTAGGTCGTTTCGATAATTGAAACTCCTCAAGCAAACTTCCTTTACTTTGAAAATCATTATGATCACGTAAAATCGTGAGAAGTTTTGTAAAAATAATTCTTATCCTTTTATCCTTTTTATGAATTTAAAGAAAACAACGACATATTGTCCAAATTGTCCCGACCAAACTCAGCTTTGTATAGAACGCTTCAAAGTTTTACATTCTAAATAATTTTCTTAATAAACCATTTTCGTATTACTTTTATAACAATTCAATAGTTTTATCACTTCCTGTGAAATATCTTTTCAAATACTTACCACGATCCTTCGCAAGTAGTCAAATAAGAATCATCCGAATATGGATGACGCTGCCCTATCAGAAACTTTGCTGTCATTCGAATATGGCCGACGTGGCAGTCAACCTGATAATACATGCTATTGTTCACCAAAGTATTTCAACACTTACAGAAACTTTTTATCACAGAAACTGATAAAAATTATAGAAGCTGATGGATTTTTCGTAAATTCACTTTTTATAAAAGTGTCAATTTCATTCGATCAATGTTCAATTGTTCACAACAAATGACATACTTCTATAAGTTGATTTAGTCAAATAAATTAAATACAAGATAAATTTGTAAAAATAATAAATGCAACGTGTTCACTTTTCCTTGCTTCTCGATTTTATGCATTTGATCAGTGTAACTTGTTATCGTGAGCTATTTAAGCAGGCGTATTACGCTTGTTACGTAAAACATTTGAGGCGATAGAGCGTTAAATAATCACTTGGTGTTTAGGTCAACCATATATTTATTAACAAATGTCTTTTTTTTTATCGCGTCGCGTATCGCTCTCGGTTTCGCTAGTCAATCTCGCTGCGCGGTTCAAACTTAACTGTCGATCGGATTCGATTCTTTTCTTTTTGTCACCCCTCAATATCCCCACTATCCACGCGTTTGTTAGACGTTCGCCACCGTTGCCACGCACGCCTTTTTCTCGAACATTCGACGCAAGGACCGTTGGGATATTGATGGTTCATTAGGCGAGTCGCTCGACGATTTACATTGTTGCCGACTGCATATTTGCAATATTTAAAAATTTGATTAGTACCGCAACGAGACCAAACTATCGTGATTATTGTCACGAAAGCTTTTTAACCAAAATATTTTCACTGATCTTTATACGTACAAATAATATTATAAATTTGTATTCTTCCGTTACACGTTGACGAAAATAAGGGAAATCTTTTTTACTGAATTCTTCTCTGCTAACGAACCATGGATTTCTTCTCTAAGTAGACCCACGAAAAGCTGGCATAAATGGAAGCAGATTTTGTTACGGTAGCTCGTATTCATTAAATACTCGCACAACTGCTAAGTAGCTTAAGCTTCACCGTATATGTTTAACGTGAGAAAGAAAAATTGAACTTACGAGAAACATCGATTCACTGGCCAAAGGTATTTCTAACGATGGAAATCAGCTTAACATTCAATAGCTTAACAAAGTAGCGTAATCTGGTCTGAGCATCGAATAAACCAATTGTATCAACCACTGTCAATTTTTCGCCTGTATGAATCTTGCAAAACGCGGAAAGCAAATCGAAACCGACGAAAACTTTTCTAACCAAAATAAAACTAATTTAACCACCGATCATTCGATCCGTGCGCCACGAACAATCGCTCCGACTGTAGAAAAAGTCCCGATTTTTTCCACTAAATCTGCATGAGAAAAAATAGAGCGCTGAGTTTTACATTGTTACATCGGCTTCGTCGAAAGAGAAAAGAACGATGACACCGGAGTGAGCCAAGGGATAATGTTCGTAGTTGATTCGACATGTGGAAGAAAGATGGGAAAAAAGATTGATGGGTCGATCGTTTTTCAAAATGCCATCAACGCGGATGTGAGATTTCGTGACGTTAATGTGCTCTGACAATTAACACGCAGGACTTATTGTTTAACAAAACGTCGATAATGATCCATTCACACGTGCTTCGCCATCCAATCGTCTTTAATACTCGATGGCTGTTATATCGGCAAATGATCGAATTGAAAGCAGATTATGCGCGAGCGTATTCCACGCGTAATGAACTTCCACGTGAATACTTTCGAAAGCAACGTCGCATAGCAGAGAATCGACAGATATTGGGTTGGTAACTAAGTGGTTGCGGATTTTGCCACTAGGTGGTACTGACAGAATCCGCAATCACTTAGTTGCCAACTCATTAGACTCTCAACGAGACAAAAACACGATTATTCAAATTTATTTCTTTCCTACGTACAATTTATTATTATCACGAAGAACTGGCAATTCTAGAGTTAAACCAAAACCATTGTTACAAGGAAGATACGTGTCTACGTACGAATTTTTCGCTAGAAATTACGTTCCAAGTTCACCGACACGAAGCCCTACATAACCTGACACAGGTGTCTAACTTCCGCCCGTCAAATGCGGACCGGAAATCGCGTGTTTACGAGGAATGCGGCCTAGACACGATTAATCTTTATTAACACGGACCTCGCGCAGCGGAAATTCTCTCCAACGACTGCATGCATATGCATTCGTTCGCAAAAAGACAAAGTGAAAGAAGGGGAGACAGAAGAGGAAAGGACAGAGAGAGAGAGAGAGGAGAGAAAAAAGAGGGAATTGCGGTAGTTTAAAGGCGTCGATCGATATGAAAGCCCGGAGCAATTTGTCGACGGAGACAATATCGATGAGGAACTATTGTACACGACAGCCCCGGAGCCTACGAAAGTGCAAAGTAGTCTAGTTCTGCTTATTCGTCTTTTATCCTACCCTCCCTCTCTAATTATCCTCGTTTCCGTCTACCTCGGACTTTTTTCTCCTCTCTCTCTCTCTCTCTCTCTCTAGCTCGCTCTTTTTCCCTTGTTCTTTCGTTCTTCAACCTCCATTCGCTGTCTAGCGGAACGACGGCCGAAATTTCAACGGAAATCTCGTAATTAATCGCCTCATTAGCATGTACGAGTCAGCGAATTTGATTCATGTACTTTCTATCGTATATGAAAAATGTAGCTTTCTGTCAAATAAAACGATCAAATCTTATATTTCTCGCCTCACTGATATTTCACATTTTTCTTTTCTCCACTGTTTGAGAAAAATATTTTCAAGCTTGTTTGAAGATTTCTACTGGTTTTTCTGGAGTGAGAAGGCCTCGGTGATTCTATTTGGAAAAAAGCTTCGAGTGCATCTTACCGGCTGCTTCGTTGCACTCGAGATAGAAGCAGATGGTTGTAAGTTGTAAGTTAGATAAGTTAGTAGTCTTAATGCATGCAGCTTCTTCCTGTAGATTTTATCTCTACGTGTTAAGTAATGGTCGGCTTGGTTTCCTGGTGAAATTCATGTTTTTAAGTACCCAGAAAGGTATGTTTGAACGATAAGGTACCATAAATGCAACGCTATCATCTTTTTGGATTCTTGCATTGAATATTAATGTTGCGATATTTCTCAATATTTTATAGTACGTCGTATAATTCATCGCTGATGCTTTTTTACTTTAACCAAAACTTTGGTATGCAGAAAAATAATTCTAAATATATCGTGAGACCTTTTATGTTCAGAATTACAGCACTCGACGTGTCTCAAAGTGTCGACTTTTTTTATTATGGTCGCACCAATATAATCGAATGGCGTATGAACCCGATAGTTGACCAAAAGCTAATACAACGTTTTCAAACATTCACAAACGCACAATTTTTTTTCCATTAAAGATTTCTTCAGGAAGGAAGCCAATCGAATGTATCCAGACAAATTGACAAATATATTGGCTCGTCCACACGGTCGACAGTAAGGAAGAAAGTCGAAGCGAAAAAACCTATGAAATGGCAAGGTGATATTGCATTCTTCTTTCTCGTTGGCCTTTTTTCGAAAGAGAGCCATTCGTCCAAGCGTTCAACTTCTACCAGGAAATATCGCAAATCTTTACTTCAGTTTTATTATTTTTACTAATACGTCTGATTTAGACGCTTTACGAAACACACGATGCAGAAAATAGGAAACGAGGAATGTTGCGAATGGTCAAACGAAGTAACAAATTAAACACTGCCGTGATCAACGAAAAACTTGCACGTTGAAAAGATTCCTGGATTTTCTACCCTTCAAAAAAATCACCAATCAATGGTAAAAGCAAAAACAAGAGAAGATAGGAATATTGCTGTTGAGGTTGAGGTTAATTGAAAAACGAGTGGATGAATTTGTAATAGAAAAATATATTGAAGTTTATGCCGATTCAGATCCTCACACTCTTACCGTTACTAAACAATGGAACGATGGGGAACACGTTCATATATTTATAGCAAAAGGACATTACCAAAAAAGTTAACCTTATAGCTTTGGCTAGAGGCTACAGGAAACATAAATATGTGGCGGCTCACGACAGGCTCACGACAACAAATACCACAGCGTGACTCTAACTAACACAGAACGACGGTAGCGCAGTGGTTAGCGTCTTTGGTTACGAACGTTCGAGACCCAGGTTTCGAATCCTGACCGCCCGTGTCTCGTTTTTATTTCAATTAGTAATAATACAGCAGTATCCCAGCAGAGAGACACCTTTACAGCCAACTATACTACCAACTATCACGGTCAGGCCGCTGCAAATAGAAACCTGTTTATTAATTTCTTTGTTCCTAGACCTTGCAATCCAAAAACATAATGTATACTCGAGGGTACTACAATAATATGCACCTCTCCTTATTTAGAATATTTCTGCGTAACAGCAGTCTCAAGATCCACGGATATACATAAATAAAAATGAAAAATAATTCCTATATATGACATTGACATAAACGCTATTTAAAAAGTTAGAGAAGATTATTCTTTGTCGAGACATAGAAAGAAGCAATTCTTTAAAAATTGATGTCACGACAGAAACGTTTTTGAGGCAAACGTACAGGGAGCATACATACTTTATACTGAAGATGAAAAACAGGCTCGCGAAAATCTACTCGAATATGAAAAGAAGAGCAGAAAGGAAGAGAGGTAAAGTAGGAATTTCTGTTTCTCGAAGTCGGATGAGAAGCGTCTCTGTCAGAAATTTCAAACAGCGAAGCGAATTTTAATGGCGAAATATCCGCATAAAAGAAAAATTTGCGGTGGCCGAGCCCTCGAAGTCGATGCATCCCTGAGAAAGACGAAATAAGTTTCACGAATATGGAAAAAAAAATGCCGGAGTCGATTTCCCGTGGCGTCCTCGTGAATAATAACGAGCTCTCCGTGCGACGGGATTCTTCGAAAACTCGTTAAAAGTTCGGCCATCCTGGTGACAAATCAATCAACTCGGGAATCCAGATACGCTGCCGATATCCTGCATCGATTCTTATGATTTCTGGCCCGATTTTCGCCTATGAATCACTTTCCATCGTCGAAAAACCGATACGTGGGTAAGTTTCTCGTTGGGTTTCGCGTCGATGGCCATATTTTCGCCGGGGAAATTGCACAAAATCGACGGGGCGAAGCTTGCGCAGCGAAGTTTCAAGCTAAATCAAAGATGAACGAGGGAATAAGAGACGCTTTGATGCGAATCCAAACGATATTTGATGTAAATTGGTGTAAACTGCGCGAGAGAGATTCTTTGATCTTCGCAATTGTGAAACAATTAAGAGCTGGCATGCCGCGAGCAACTCGAGTAGTTTCTTGCGAGTCTCTGATGCAAAGTGAATCAGGCTTTTCTTTGTTATTAGATTTAAGCTACATTTAACCGACGTTTCATTTCGAAATCACATTATCGCGCAAGAATATTATTAACCACATGTATTATATCTACGAATTATATTATACAAATGAGGTGATATTGGGTGTAGCACGTTAAATAATCACTCGGTGTTTAGGTCAGCAATATATTTATTAACAAGTGTCTTCTTTTGATCGCGTCGCGTATCGCTCTCGGTTTCGCTAGCCAATCTCGCTGCGCGGTTACAACTCGAGTTCATCGCTTGCCGGTTCAAACTTAACTGTCGATCGGATTCGATTCTTTTCTTTTTGTCGCCCCTCAATATCCCCACTATCCACGCGTTTGTTAGGCGTCTGCCACCGTTGCCACGCGCGCCTTCTTTTCGAACATTCGGGGGAAGGACTGTTGGGATATTAATGGCCGATTAGGAACTTCGCTTCGGCGATGTACGTTGTTGCCGAGTGCCGCTACACAAATATTGCCTATTCGTATCTGTGTTTATATATCTGTGATATGTAAAGATTGGAAATTTCCTGATAATTTCAACGAGCTGCGATATTTTCTACGTATATTAACGTGCATTAAACATAGAAAACTTTGTTTGCTCGAACGTAACTATTGGGTGGCAACTAAATGATTGCGGATTTTGTCGGTAGGTGGACTTGGCAAATTTTAAATTTTCCTTCTTATTTAAAATACAAAGAAACAACAAAAAGATTTTTTTGGTATTAGATTTACAAGATTTATGGCCATACACATAAACTAATACAGATATCTTTCCATTAATGTATACGAAGTCTTCTTGCTGAAATGAACGCTTTAAATTTTAGATAAAAGTTTTAAACGAAGGATGAACACTGAAAGTTCTTACTGACAATTTACCGATCGTTAAAGAAAATGAAGCTTTAATTCCTTAAAGAATATAAATATAAAAGATTCCAGTCATTTTCGATCGTAACTTTTCTACCGTTAAAAGACTTCTCGAGTTCGGGTAAGGTATAAAAGAATCGTTAACGACACGCTTCATTTCCCATTTCAATATTATACTAAAAATTTGAAAACTATTATATCTGTTTGTTGAAACGCGAACGAAGTTGAGATATGAAAATTTAAGAAACGCAGCGTGGTTAACCAGAGACAGTTCAAACAAAGAATAATCATTAACTTTAGAATAGCTTTATCGGTTCTACATCTTCTTATCTCAGCTAAACTAAAGAAAGTCACTTCTATGTACATTCTACAAAGAGAGAGTATCTTGTTCTCAAGATTTGATTTCCTTGGGGATGTTACGTTAAGCAGACAGTTTTCAGTCGTTCCAACGAATATTACACAAAGGTGCCGTTTCCATTTTCGTTAAGGAAATCGTTTATTGGCTTAAAGAATAGCTGAATTCCGAGCTAAAGATAGTTAAATCGCAAGCCGAATACGTCTTCCAAGTTGATGAACGTGTGGCGGCATCCGACGGCGGAACTTTCCGACGGCTTCGCGACACAAAGCGCTATGCCATCTAAGCGTAAGGCCGACATGCCCAATGTACCATCGATATCCCTACGGTACTTTCGCCGAATATTCGGAAGAATGCATACGCGGCAACCGTCTAACAAACGCGTGCATAGTGGGGAAATGGAGGGGCAACAAAGAAAAGAATGCGTTTGGTTTCGAACAGCGAAGTGCGAGGAGTCTAGCGTAACGCCGAAGTGCGAAGGGTCTAGCGTAACGCCGAAGTGCGAAGGGTCTAGCGTAACAGCGAAGCAAACACATTCGGAAAGCTTGATTGTTGATTGTTGATCATTGCCTGTTGATCGTTAATTGTTAAATAAACTTTTTGTTGAATACCGAGAGTAGTTCTTGAGCACTTACAACCAACACTACCTCAAATGGAGCATCGAGCGCCATGTATCATAAACAAATGCTGAGAACTTATCGTGCTTTGTATTATTTGCGCTTTGTAGCGTAATTTTGGCGGGAACTTTAAACGAAATCATCTTTACAGGGGATAAAATGTATCATATTTTATATAAATCTTTTTTGTTGAAACGGATACTACAAAATGATTTGAAGAATTAGAAAGGAATTGTCTTTATTTGGTTTGTTTGACAAAAATTAAAAAGAGATAAGTTGGGGTGATTAATTGATATTCGTATTAACAAATTAATAAATGACAGACGAATTGTCAGGCGATCAATTTTCTGAGTCACTGTAAGTCTTCTGAAAAGCGTGTGATGGGTCAAGTCAGGTGACATTCAACTTAATTAATTAGCTTGCCTAACTAACATTATTAATATCTTTTTATATGCAAGATTGCAAAAGGACCAATTAACGACATTATTGAACTTTAAAATTACTTTTTTTATAAAAGATAAGAAATACTATTTATATATTATATAATTTATATATTATAGATTGTGTGGTATAAGGAATATTATATTTCAAAAAATTAGTATGTAATGAGTATATACTGTGGAAGAAAAATATAATGATCGTTTTTGCTACGAGCCCTGCAATTTTCTCTCATCTATGGAAGAGTTTATATACTGTTCGTAACTCGATATTAAAGTAAAATAGGTTTCGTTGTGAGAATAAAAAATACGTGTCGCGTATTGAACACAGGTGTCATTATCATTGTTTTTTATTTTTTCAGCAAGTTATACGGGACTTTGTAGAGTATAGATCACTGCGACCAACTCGTTTCAACGCTGGCGCGCGATGCTATGAAAAAATAGAGAAGCGAGAAACTACCCGAAGCCCCAGAGCTCACAAAGGGAACGTTGAAGTGGTATACATCGATTTTGATGAAACTCCATAGGCTAGTGAAGAAGTGAGAAATATTTGCTCACGTGCAGTCGTCTCTGAAACTTCACCATTTATTCCATCCGGAATATTTTAAGCCGTGATATTCTACTATCAAAGAAACTTTTTTTTTTATCATTGCTATCTTTCCAAAATCTTGTTATACTATACCGAGAAGTACGATGTAAGTCTGTCTACTGCTATTTTTTATAAAATAATGTTTTGTATATTTATTGCTATACAAATTTCATTAGATATATTTTTTTAGGTTATGAACTTAGGTTAGGTTATGTCTGACAGAGAATAAAATTACAAATCTAATTAAATAATCAAAGAAAACGACAACTTTCTTGCTTAGGTATCTCATAAAATATCGGGTTGGCAACTAAGTTGCCAGCCCAGTACAATGATGTTCTGCTTCCTAAAAACTTTTTGCGTTATACTTGCAAGATGATATCAGCATTGCGATGGCTGCGACACGATAAGTTGCAACGATAGCCCGTCGCTGCAATTGCGGATCATACTACTTAGAAATGATGCAATTTAGAAATTCTACTAAAGTACTTTGGATCAATTTCGTTCGAGTCTTCGCTTCTCCTCCTATGGATACCAATTTCTGTCTGAGTTGTACGATAGAACTTGTGGCCACACAATGAAAATCTGTTGCAAACTATTATACGAACAACTGTGCTGGACACTCAGAGTCACATGCAAGATCATCCGATATTATCTCGATGGAACTTGGGTAGATCTTATTGCTAGTGGTTGCACATCTTCGTGGGTATAATGGAGAATTCAATCCATCACTGTCATACCGCTACCCTGAGAAATTACCCCACAGATATAACCAAGCCTTTCTCTACTCTGAGATACTGTGATTTATTTAAAAAAAAAAATTTATTAAACCACAAAAAACGCACGAGAATTAGAAATCGATGTTTCTATCAAGTTTTTACGTTTGTTGGGAATTAAAATTAATCGTGAAATGATCTTTCGTGAGAATGAAAATGGGTTAATGAAAATTGATTTTTCCTCGTCTCTCGATATTCTGTTCGGACAAAACATAAATTTATTCGCTTAGAGAAGACATTTTCCTTCTACGGTAGTCCAAAGATGTCTATTATCTCTACTAAAAGAATTCCAAAGGCTTGTTGAAACATACAGAGGTTAGACGATGTTCTAATTAATCGTAAAATCGAGAAAACTCACGTAGTCAAGCATTTTTCCGTTGAACGTGATTTTTACTATTAGATGAAATTCGAAAATAATAAAATAGCTTTTAAGGATAACTAAATTCATTATTTCAGTGAGATAATCAATTATTTCTCTACGAATGTTATTTAATTATCGAAGCGTTTCTGTGAATTTTCCATCAGAGGAGAGCATGTCAAAATAACATGAAAAAATTAACGCTCTGCAAACATCGTTCGTATGTCGCTCGTCTGCATTATTTACTACCAACCACTTGACCGACATATCACTTTTCCCAGCCATAGTACACCAAGTGACCAATTGGGACATTTATTATACCGGATTCTTTTTTTTATTTTATTTTATTTTATCGTCAGTTGGCTGTTACCGACCGCGCTGTACAGATCCGCAAAAACTTTATTCCGTGCTGCTTCTACACACGCGAAACGGCCAATTTCACATTTCATAGCACGAAGATGCTTGCACACGAAATATTAGGTTGGCAACTCAATACTACCTAATGACAAAATCCGCAATCACTTAGCTGCCAATTCAATATTAAACGTTCGTCGAGCGATCGGCTTCAACTAAATTAAACGCAACGAATACGATTTTCCCCTATCATTACAGTTGACTTCTATTACCATCCTTCTACATATGTAAATTAATTCTATGAGAACCACGTTAATGATTGCGTCGCTGTTGCAAAATGATCCATAATCAATGCGTAATTGGAGAAGCAGCGATCGTAGCCGCATTTATTGTACTTCACCGAAACAAGCCGGACGTCGAGTTATCGACAGTATCTCGATGTAGTACAAACGCACGGTAAATCTGTGTGAAGAGGTCCGATAATGATGTCATTTATACGAAACTTATCGACGTATCCGCTACTGCAATTGACGATTCTAAAATTACATTTTATACCGTACACAGTCGCATCCGATTACGAAATATAACTGAAACATTACGAAGCATTGATTATGAATTTATTGCAATTTTCTGCAACTTTAAACAACATTATCATTTGTAACAAATCGGACGCACAAAGACACTCTGCACGCAGTCACGTTCTCCAACAGATGCCTAACCGTTTCCACGAGTTCAAAAACCGAAAGGACCAATTTAATGCAAACAAAACGGCACATACTACCGAACTAATTTGATCATGCGCACAGCGATTAACACTTTGACTGCCACGCAGAAATCACATGTTTCGCTCAAGACGCCACGAGAGTATTTTTACTATTCGAAGCATATAATGACAAAATAATAATAAATTGATGAACCTTTCGATGCATTCGGTTTGAATCCTCGTATGAAACTGAGTGCCCTTCGATGTTTTCCTTCGTCTTCTCTTGGGGACGACCCCCACCACGCTCGGGCCTCGCAACCGTTCGTGCCTATGAACACGTATGCCACTTTTTTGTGTAGGTAAAATAACAGACCGAAGGCGAATCGATGTTTTTCAGAACTCGCTGCTTGACGACGACTATTCCCTTATCGCTACATTGTGTATATCTCGCCGGTCATATAAGACGATCTGTCTACGACACTGTAATACCAAGGGAGACGGTTAGGAACACGGCCTATAGTAAACCTCGGGGCCTGACACAAATTATAGAACATTCTACACCACATAGAAGAACCCTCAGGTGGTATATAAAATTAGCTTCAGAGTTACTGTTAAATACATCAATTCCAAACACGATGATAATCTATAGACGAGCAAGAAAAACCAAAATCAAGGTAGCGGATTTTAAAATGGCACTCGCGATGCACCTTACACAGTGCCATTCACCAGAACCGTGAAATATACTTATTCGACAAAGAAACGTGGCAGTCAAAGTGTTAAACGTACAAAATTACGTGGATGACTTTCACGACTATAGGCGATTCAAATCAAACCTTATCTGTTAAAGAATGAAATTGAAACGATAATTACCAGGTTATCGCGATGAAATATACAGGTGTTAACAGTTGGAAGCGTAAAATCGAAAGGTGAAAAGAGACACAGGCCAGAAAGAGAAGAAAATTTTTCCCCTGGTGATGTATCTATTTCACAAAGAAGAGCAGCAGCAGCAATTTAAAGGTGCCTTTAATGAACGCTCGCTTAAAGAACAGTGGCCTGGAGGAACGAGCGTAAGCCCCGCTGAACGAAACTGCTTCAGATTTACGGCTGCAAATGAATTACAATGCTTAACGACGTCCCTCCGCAGGGCAGACCTATTAAGAAAAACCGAGCATCCTCAGAGTAGTATCTGGGACACGCGCTTATTATCGCCAGACAACAAGCGTAAAGAAAACTCGCCGACTTCAATTTCCAGTTTCCCTAAATATATTTTAAATGACGGCCCGTTATTGTATCCCGCGGATCGTGACTCGGATAGAAACAGGATGCTCTAACGAGGTACGCGAAGCCAAAGCTAATTGCAGTAACCGGGGCCGATTAAAATATACTAACGACGATTGAAGTAGCCTGGTGAAAAACGTACGAGTTGTTATCGCGAGAATAAAGAACGGTATTGCGCGAGAAACGGACAAAGCATATGGAAGAGCGCGTGGAATTTCTGTATTATCGGGGTGGCAGTAACGAGCTTCATAATTCACCAGTTGCAATGGTAAATGATAACAAACGAAAATATTATTTTCATAGAGAAAAGCGTAACGTTAATTAATTTTACTACGTATATATTGTTGTAATTTTATCGTTTATTCTTAACATTCAATGGTTACCATTTTGATAAATATAAAAGCAAAAGAAATTATAAAATGTTATAAGTTATTTGTGCAATTTGTAGGTTATGTATTTTATACACTTTCATCGTGTGCCATTTTGCAATTCTACAATTGGTTAACCGTCGCGGAGCTGGCAAAGTAAAAATTTGCAATTTATTCGCCGCAACTTTAATTTCATCATACGAGCTTTCTATCATTCTAACGATAAATTCCATTAAATCCAAGGTAAACACGCGTTACTCGATATCATATTAAATTAAAAAAAACCCAATCGTCCCCATACCTATGACATAAACCGAAATCTTCAGCAACTTACAACTATTCGGTTGGCAACTGAGTGATTGCGGATTTTGTCAATAGGTGGTGCTGACAAAATCCGCAATCACTTAGTTGCCAACCCAATATCATAAAGAGCAACATCTTACGTGTTTGATCGCATTTGAAAAATAGGAAGCAAAAAGAAATTTGAAAGAAAAGATAAGAAGAGAAGATGCGAAGGAGGAAAATAAAGAGCGAACTCACCAGCACGGATGGCACGGATCCACTCGGCGCGGTCCTGTTCGCGGGCTGCGAGAAGGTACAGCGTGTACTCTTGGCCGGCTTCCCGATAGCCCACCTGGAAGGGTAGCCCAGGTGGTATTCCACCCCCGCCGCCGCCGCCGCCTGTTCCTGCCTCGCTGCCTGCCACGTCGCTGCCGACGCCGCCGACGCCGCCGGCGTTGCTCCCGAGGCTAGCCGTTTCAACCACGTGGACGCTCTCGACCGCGATTCTACCTCGTTCCTTGCGCCGCTACGGACAGAGAACAACTCTGTAGTTGCCTCGTTATCGTTTCGAGAAAGAAAAAAAGAAGAAAGATAGGAGAGACGTGGCCCACGGCAGGAAACACGCGAACAACCCTCTTCCTTTTCCTCCGCAAACGTTTACCTTTTTCTTTTCTTTTTCCCTATGTCTATCTGCGCGGCACTTTGTCCCTAAGGAACTTTGCATTTTTGTATCACGTTCACGTTTATGTTCGGAGTTACGGCGAGTAGTTGCGATGGACGTGTTTTACGGGGTTGGTGTTGTTACGCCCCGAGGCTTACTATAGACCGTGTTGCTAACCGTCTCCCTTGGCACTGCAGTGTCGCAGACAGATCGTCTTACATGACCGGCGAGATATACACAATATAGATATAAGCGCTTAGTTGTCGTCAAGCAGCGAATTCTAAAAAACATCGATTCGCTGTTTTACCGTCCGTTATTTTACCTACACAAAAAAGGTGGCGTACGTGATCATAGGCGCGAACGGTTGCGAGACTCGAGCATGGTGGGGGTCGTCCCCAAGAGAAGACGGAGGAAAACATCGAAGGGCAGTCAGTTTCATACGAGGATTCAAACCGAATGCATCGAGAGGTTCAGAGAAATAAAATCAAGTTCGCTTAGTCGATCATTTGAACTACCTCTGTTATCCTAATCGAAACGGGGCAACGACTGGTTCGCGGCGTCGACTATCAGAATCGTAGCGAGAATTTATGCCTTTCGCTGTCGCGTTTTCTCACGATCGCGTCTTTTTATTATTTTTATTCGAACAGGATTGTAACTCGAGTGGACCGTAACTTTTTTGAAGATTTTAAGATACTTGTTTCGCTGTACTCTCTTTTTTCTATGCGCCAGACTTTGTCTTGAACTTTTCATTTTTTTTTATCGTGTTTTGTTTCACGTTGAGATTTGAAGTTAAGGGGTTTAGTTAGAATGTACGTGTTTTATGGTGCTGCATATTTTATTCGGACGTGGTTATAATGCGAGTGAAGGACTAACTTTCTGAGAATTTTTAGATACTTTTCTCGGTGTACTCTCTTTTTCCTGTGCCCGCCACTTTCTTCTTAACTTTTGCTTCTTGTATCGCGTTTTATATCAAGTTGAAATTTCTCTTTGGAATTACGAGATATAGTTAAGACTATTTTTTTCTTTTTTTATTGTTTCTTATTCGAGTAGAATTATCATTAGAATGAAAGATTGTAGCTATTTGAGGATTTTCAGAGAATGTATTTTACTGTAATATCTTTAGTTTGTTCAATGGTTTCGGTTTAGAGAACGTTTCAATTTCTAACTTGAAGTAGTTTAGGCAACGTTTGGATTTGTAACTTGTCGCAGTTGCGGTTGCCATGTGACAGAAGAAGTCTCGCATGGATTAACTCCCTCTCCTACCCTCAAGTTCTAAGTAAATTACAATCGAGGTCGACTAGTACCCACCGAATTCGAATACCGAAATCGATAGCCTGTTCTACCAAATGAATTAACACACTAAATAAAAGACTATTATAATACAAACAGTAATGAAGAAGATGGCCTTCGAAGACCGAAATCTCTGGTTCTAAGTAAACGTATACTCAGATCAAGTTCTGTGTATATATTTGTCAGATAGACATTAAAACTTCGATTTCCATTCTTTTTCTCTATTTTCTAACATTTTCCTTAGAGCTATATAAATTTTTCTTAAATCAGACACGTTAAACAATCTTGAAGACCAGTGTGTTAACCCATTGCACTGCTACGTCGAATGTAACTCGACACCAGTTTTTATCTCAGCAGCTCCTTTGCCGAGTCCCAGCTTTTTTGTGAAACGTGCGAAAGAAAAGCAAGATTGCATCCTGGAAATTGTTTCAAGATATATCATACACTTAAAAATTAGAAAATACAATAGCGTGAATAAAACTGGTATTTAAGTGAATTTCTTTCTTCCTTTATTTATTTAAATTGTCTTATTTTTTGGTTAAAGTAGATTTCAAATAGAACACTTAAAAGCGTTGGCAGCTGCTGCTAACGAAATTGAAATAAAATTCGCAGTGCAGAGGGTTGATACGGCAACTAACACTTCACAAAGATTTCTGTTTTCCATTTCTTTTTCCATGATACGAAATTATTATAATTAGATTCTTCTAAAGCGTCACTTGGAACCCGATATTGATCAATTGATTAATAAATGCTTCATTTACTAAAGATTAAGCAGGGCTATGTGTATTAACGCTACTTTTTAACTGCATCAAATCAACGTCACAGACCATTCATCTCTGATTACAGGATCAAGTGCTCAAACAACAGATTTGAAAATTTATTTTAACAGCACAGAAGGTAGTTTTCTCGCGATTACTCATAAAATCATCAAATGCCATCCATATCAATGTCCATCGATCGTATCTCTAGCAATACTATCTACTAACACTCTGGGGCATATTTACGTTTTTATTCAAGCGCAGCAGTCGGTTTTCATTGCAAGCCGAGCGTCGCGAATCGTTTGATTGACAATGTCAATCCATTTCTTCCTTTTTTTCCCGTTTTGTCCTTTTTTTTTTTTTTTTTTCTCACGTTTCATATCAGCGAAACCCGTACAGAAACAACGAAGACCGACAGCTATCCGCGTACTGTCCACGTTTATCGGGACAGAGAATCTTGATTACACGGGGATCCTATCTGCCGAAACGTCGAAAACATCGCTATTTGGATAACGAGAATATAAATGCTACTTAGGGACCAGGCAATACCGTTTCACTAATATTTGGGCTAAAGCTTTAACTGTTAGATTGCCAGCGAGTAACGAATCCGATTTCCCTATGGTACACGTGTGTTCATGGATCGACATTTCAAACGGTATTCGAAAGGAATATCGAAATAGACCGTCCAAATCGTGGACTTTCGGTTGCCCCGGATGATACCATCTTCCCATACCAATTTCGACCATTTCCAGAATGCTAAATCGCCAGAGATAACAAGAACACGTTTTCCGACGGTTAGAATGGACTTCATGGTCTGGGTAAATTAAGAGTAGATTTTATCTGTATAAATATACAGTGGCTCACGAAAGGATTCCAACGCTTATGCTTATAAATTTCAATTAATAAAATGTACTAAAACTCCTCCTACCTATCAAACTCCTCTACCTACGTTGTTAAATCCCTTTTCAAATTTTACTGACATAACCTCAAAACTTCCATCTTCCTACTGACATCTGTGCTTGTCTCAGCAAATTACTTTTAATGTACATTATTTCAGCCATTCAAGTTTGCATATGTAAGTGTTCGAATATTTCCGTGAGCCACTATACCTAGTAATACTAGTGAGATGGATAAGTCGTGATGATAGTGCCGCTGCTGTAAGAGATTTTGTCTTCGTCCGAGTTAGCTTCTTTTCTCATTTAGGAAACGTGGAGAAAAAATCGAACTACGAGTGCCGGGATTTGAACCTGGTCTTGAACGTTCGTAACCAACGACGCTAACCACTGCTCTACCTTCGTCCAGTCGTAGTTTGCTGTCGAGTGCCGCTACAATAGTATCGAAGTAATGTTGGATGAATTTCTCGTCGAGTTTTCATGTAGAAAGGAAAATTTCAAATTTCAAATAACCAACCATGTCATAGGCCAATAAACTTGTGTCGAAATATACTACGCGGCCAGCTGTCACAAAAATACTGTTCTATTTAACACAGTGAAAATCACCTTGAAATGTCAAGAAACTTGCACCTATATTTGACAAATATTTAAGAAGTTGTTTTAGCAGGCACGTTTGTTTGAAAGAGCTGTGTATCTTGAATCTATCGAGAAACGGGATTCAAAAGGGAATTGCGAATTTCGAAATTAGTTGTGAAGAAACGAAGGGCGCAATCGCGTTTCCTAGTTCGAGGTTCCTTCAGCCTGGTTATCAAGACTGTCTTATCTTTTACTTGGTTCCCGATTCGAATTTCTTTCCGCTACGAGCGATGAAATCGCACAACTTCTCGTCCAACTTCTCCACTCTTTCATTTCACGCTTTCTCTATTAATTCCCCTCATCCTTTCTAAGTGCTTTCCTTTGTTCGCTATCTTTTTCCCCTCTTTACCATCTCTCGCCGAGTTGGCGAAGGAGCGAGAGAGATGCCAAGGGATTTGAATCCTTTGACCTCGTTGCGTTTCTTCTCTTCTCTCTATTTGCTTACAACTCTGTACACGCGTTCCAATCTTCTCTGTTATTCACCGAGAAAACGTCTCCCTTGTCATTAATCAATGAGAAACGAGTTTTCTGGTATCGTGCGTCACATAAAGCGTGCAGAATAAAAGAAGAGGATCCAGCTTTCTTCGTTGACTAACGGATCGGTTTAAGAACGACGCGATAGTCTGTGTTTTGTCAGCGTTACAACGAAATTGGATATGCGAACGATATTCAAGAAAATGTATACAGTGACTCACGAAAGTATCTGAACTCTTATCGTAGAATGCTATTATGTCCATATTGTATGTGCTATATAAAACATTTTGAAACTTCAGTAGCACTGTAATGAGATACAACTGTTACGATTATATCGGTGAAATATGAACACAATGTACAAAGGAATATAGAAATTGCGAAGTATTTACTACAAACATACGTATATCGGGCAAAAAGTTAGTATACGCAGGGATAGCCATACTTATACATACTATACGTATACATATATCTTACACATACAATAAGCGTTAAAGATGATCCCGTCTTATTTATTACAATTAATATAATGGATAATTATGAATACTTTGTAACGTAATTGCTTAGCTGTAAATACTGTGTAATTACCTTTCTGATCTCTGCAGGATATTTAAAATTATACGTTAAATTATAGAGAGTGTATATTTTAAAATTAGCCAGCATCTTTCTTTTCTGTCGCCATGAACCGTTGGAAGAGTAATAAATTCGAATATCGACTGTGGCGGTCTCAACTTTAGTTTTACGAGCCAACTTCACTGTTCAAGTTAACAGTCGAACGTTGAAGTATACGCGTAGGTAGATAATGCAGGTTTGTATAGTTTATGGCGGCTAGTGCAAACAGTATCGCAGACTTGTGAGATAGTGAAGTGCTGTAAATATCGTTATTGGCACTGGTAGCAAATTTTTGAATCCAACTAGAGGATCTAAATCTGTCGGATTTTGTAACATTAGAATTGATTTTCGAAAGGCACAGAATTTCCTGAACCAGATAACACGGATTTAAGTTTATGGATGCAACTTCCCTCGGGACTGGCTGTTATATCTGACACAACTGGAACTGTCAGTATCGAATCCCAAAAGTCTTCACTCTTACGGCTGAGATTCTGAGGATACAAGATTCATGATCTTACATCTTAGGATAACGTGTAATTTTTCTACCTATTGATTTCTCTGCAAATTACCTGAACTGTTACAATATACAAGAAAAATATTCGACTGAAACGTAGAACCCAGATTCTGTTAAGAACTTAATATTATCCAATCTCAATAAATTCACTCGCACTGAATAGTACTTTCTCGAATTCCGATCTATTTCGTTTCTTTACGTAAATAAAGTGCATTTTCTTTCCTAAACTCTACGTTTGATGTTTCTTGTTCAGGAATCTTACCGCAGTGAATTTTGGAAGCAGTCGTTTGAAAGAATTCAGAGATCCAAAGTAAGTTATTTTTAATATTTTTTGGAAAGGTCATTGAATAAAAATTAATTTTTTTTCAATCAAAATCAGTCATGAATAAAACTGTAAGAAATTTCTCAAAAAATAAAACTATTAAGAAATATTAATTTTTAATTGTTCTTATTAGGAATAGCCCATTACGAATGATTAACATTTTTTCGACTACCAGTTATCATTATCGATGACGGAAATTTCATTCTCATTGCCAGTAACTAATACAAATGATTGGAATTTTTTTTCGTTACCAGAGACCATTATCGTTGACCAGAGTTTTATTTTCGTTATCGATAACCATTATCGATAACGAAAAATTTTCTTGGTTTCCGCTAACCAATATCGGTGACAGAATCTTTTTTCCGGTCACACTCGACTGTTGTCAATTGTTAACATTACGGTTTAGTATTCATTGATAACATGAAAAAACTTAATTTTAAGTCTTAGGTATATATCTTATTAAATAAAAAAAAAAAATGATTATATGTAACCCAAATAGAATTCCTGTCACTGACAATGATCATCGATAAATGAAAATATGTTTATCATTTATAATGGTTACTCGTAAGCGACATCTTTAATTAAATATAACTCTATATTTTAACACTTTACCGACCGATAACCGATTAATCGTTTTTGTCGCCGATTCTTACCGACCGATAGCCTATTAATCGGCTTTTTGTCGCCGATAATCTTTCTCATTATTCGAGCAGTAATTTATTATTTGGTACTAAGGTACCTTGCTCAGTTGCGTTGCTTTGTAAGCTTCCACGGTTTTATACCAATTTGAAAATTTTACCGTTCGCGATGAACGAAAAGAATGGTATTGGAGAGTCTAAACCGAAACAGAGCCGGCGCTAGGGAGAATCTGCGCCTGAACTGCCGGTCGGACGTGCGTATGCTGTTGAACTGTTAGCGGTCGGTAAAGTGCTAAACTAGATTAACTCTATATGTATTGCTCTACATATTAACTATTACAACATGACCAGTTAACTGCATTCGACGTGTATACACGTCAATCCAAAACTTCATTTCAGTGCGGTCAACGTGTATACTCGTCATTACTTGATTTTACCTGCACATCCCGTAAAACTTTTGAAACTAAACTACACAGTTAACAGCTTAATTAATCTTCGCTAAAAGAACATGTATCGTAACTAGATAATGGAAAGTACTTGAGGAAATAGAAGTTGCGAACATGCGCTTAACAAATGAAATTGAAAATCTTTTCTCGAAACTGCAACCAGTTAACCCACGCCATATGAACTCGCAACTAAAAATACAACAAATTGCAGCGCGATATTATATCACTTGAACGTGTCACCATAGCCGGCTGCTGGAATCCGCGCAAGAATCATAAATCACTGGGCGAGGTCGGTAAAAAGGCCGGTTTTTCCAGCAGATAGCGAAAAAGCGCATTTTTATTGCTCGACGTCGCGAAGAAATAACGAAGCTTCCACGTCAAAATACCGGCGGATAACTCGGTGTCACGTAAAAATCAACGTGGTCCTCTTTCAATGCTGCAACCAGCGCTTCATGGAACATTAAATCGTGGAACAGCCGTGGTTTCTTGATCGAAAAATTTTGATAGCGGTTTCTAGCAGCCAGCGTTGCAACAATTTTCACATATCTTCCTTATTATTTTTTCATGCAACATTATCTTTCCATCTTCGTTTGCTCTTTCGAAAGAAACACTGTTAAATAAGGTAGCATGTTCGTGTCAGTGAAGTCAATGAAAGTTGGGAAACAGAATTGCTTGCGATTGTATGCCACTTCAAACCGAAATTGAAATTTTAGTTAATACAGTTTATGGAATATGATACGATATAGTTTACGGAAGCATATGAAGAGAATAACAGACATATTTCAAGAAAATTAAGCAGCAGAGAATTTTGGGAAAAAGCGATCGATGTTACGTTCACTTAATGAAAGAACGATCGAGAATATGTGACGGCACTCGGCAACAATGTATATCGCCGAAGCGAAGTGCCTAATGAGCCATCAACGTCCCAACGGTCCTTCCGAACGTTCGAGAAGAAGGCGTGCGTCGCAACGGTCGCGAACGCGAAACAAACGCGTGGATAGTGGGGATATTGAGGGGCAACGAAAAGAAGAGAATCGAATCCGATAGGCAGTTAAGTTTGAATCGCTCAGCGAGATTGACTAGCCAAACCGAGAGCGATACGCGACGCGATCAAAAGAAGACACTTGTTAATAAATATATTGTTGATCTAAACAGATGTTTATACTATGCACTATTTGGTACTGTACAGTGAAAGTATTAGCAAAAATATTTGTTACAATCGGGTAATTGCTTGAAACTGTATTAATGAACGAATTTATGGACTTGCATTTAAACAGCAATCAATTATAAAAAATGAACATTGGAATATTGTATAACGGGGGAAATAAGTTCACAAAATTCGTTTTCCGAATACTACAAATTTTATATTTTGTGCCCATGGTTGTTTCTTCCCTACAATGTTTAATTATTATCGGTAGGAAACAGAATTTTCGAATAAAGAATTTTAAACGAAAATTGTTGTATATATATAAGTAAAGAGAAGAGCATTTGTAATGTGATTTTCCTATTATCGAAAAAAAAGCTGTTTTAATATCGGAAATATGCCAAAGTTGATGCGATATTTCAATTAGCGGAGAAAATCGGCGAGCCACACGGACGATGTCGTGTTTATTTTATACCTCACCAATAAACGATCCATTGTCTTCGTCTACAGTAATTTCAATGGAAAATCAGTTATCGTGTTCGACGAAATTGGACATTTCATAAAAGACAGTAAGGTTTGCGATACAACGAACTAAAAAGTCTCTGTTGCTTCTCGGACTTCCAAGGGAAATCAAATACCTACATAACGGATTAAGGTTAAATATCATGTTAGGTAAATGTATGTATCATTAAATATACAGACCCTGAGAAAATATTTGGGGGATTTTTATATGGTCCATGGTGATATGAAAGCGATGAAAAAGTTCATGCAGAAAGATGTCGTTCGACGCTTATTTTCATATTAGAAGCAATTTCATCTTGCGCTAGAGATACAACCTATAAAGCCTACAAATATCCCTCACACATTTCGTGATACCTTGTGTATTGGAAATTTCTATATGCAAATTGCCTGGAATTGATGAGAAAATAAACGAACCAAAATTCTAAATCGAACATCGTTTGTCAATCAAACAGGGGGCATCGAGTGCATCCACCAGCCACGACGCACTCGACAAATGCGCATCGAATTTGATGACATGGGAATATGGCCGACATCGACCAGATTCTCGCCCTTTCGTAAGTTATATGATACATTTCCGATTCTCTATGGCATTGTCTCTCCGAGTCACTGTCATTTTAAGTTATTTAAGGTATAACTTTAAAACACGCCAAGATTCGAAAATCATATTCCTCACGTACGTCTGAGATTTTGCTTTCAGGAGAAAGTTCCTTCGTTGTCTGTACTTCCTACGCGCTAACGAACAATTTAGAAATGGACATAATGGCAGTTTCACATTATGCTACCTATATACGATATACGGCATTTTGGACGTGGAAATTACAAGCGTTACATACTCCACTTTACTTTCATTAACGCGAGGCCTAAGTTTTTCTTTAAAAAGATACTCTTCCAACCATTTTACACGACAAATTAATTTTTTCACAACTTTGTAGGGACGGATCTTCTGTAACGAATTGAAAAGCCATTTTTGCAGCTCCTTGCTATAGAGATTACTTATATTTTCAACCTTGAAGATGAATATTTTCCATTCCATTCAAGCCAATAACGCTAAAAATTGAATTATGTATAGGCGATATACTGGGTAACGTATGGTCAACAATTTGAAAGAAAGATTCTTTATCTCCCTTCTCTTCCCTTTTTTAACTTTTACTCTATTCTATCTTCTCGCTCATTTTTTCACTGGCATTTTTTCCTCCTTTCTTTCTCCTAGCCCTTCCTTTTTCCAGTTCTGCGTAACAACAAAAACAGAGCAATTGGAAAATGAACGTGCTGCAAAGGAAAACACGAGTGACACCATACGCAAGAAAGCCGCGTAACAAACGCAATTAAGCAATTCCCTATGAAACCATATGCTTATTACAAACAGTAACAAGCTGTTCCTGTCGAAGAGGAGGACCCTAACACAAGCGATAACACCGCGGACTGGCTCTTTTGCAACACTGGAAATCCAGCGAGGCAAATCTAGTTTCCTGTTACTGTAAAATGATATTGGTCGCGTGTATAGATATACACGCGCACACACAGGACAGCTTTATACAATAATGGAACGCGTTCGTTGGATAGCACGTGCATACAGCGAATAGCGCTAGCCTTCGAATTTTGTGTTATGCTACAATAATTTTCTCAACAGGTTATTCGGTATTGCTCCCTAACCTAAATCGCGTTACGCTTAATACTACCCACACAGTCTCCCCCATCCTGGTCATCCTTCGTTCATCCTTTGATGCCATTACGTGGATTAAAAACGACGAAACGTATTAGTTGCGAAATGGCGATGGGAACAGCTGATGGGAATTATTTCGCGTGCACGCATGCCGCATTAAGAGGAATCGCTGTATGGAAACTGACGATGAACGTTCCTGCTAAACGAGAAAATTCAAATTTTGAGTAACTCAAGTAAAGAAATATTTGGCGTGCAGACGACTAGCATGGTTTATTACAAACAGAATAGTGAAACTATTGGATGTTGAAGTAACTACTTCATGAAAAACTCTACATCTTTGTTTATGTATATCCGTGACCTCGAGACTGCTATTACGCAGAAATATTCTAAATAATGAGCGGTGAGTTATTGTACCCTTGAGTATACATTATGTTTTGGGTTGCAACGTCTAGGAACGTATGTTCCCTGTAGCTTCTAGCCAAAGCTATAAGGTTAACTTTTTTGGTAATATCCTTTTGCTATAAATATATGAACGTGCTTCCTATTATTCCATTGTGTAGTAACACTAAGAGAGTAAGGATGTCAATCAGCATAAACTTATACATTATACCTTTAATTATTTCAATATACTTTTCTATTACAAATTCATCCACTCGTTCTTCAATCAGTTAACCTCAACCTCAGCATTGGGCAACTAAGTGATTGCGGATTTTGTCATTACCACCTAATGACCACTTAGTTGCCAACCCAATATTTTCAAGGAAGACGTTTCCTAAATTGAAGTGCGAACGAAGAAAGTAATAGTAACGTATATAATAAGTAAAATGGATAAAATAAATACAAAATAGAATAAAATATAGTATAATAAAGAAATAAATAAGAATATATAAGGTAAAGTAATGTATAACATTAATGAAAATTTGATTAAGAAATACATGTAATTTAAGATGCATAATTTCTATCATAACTATCGAAGTTTTCTTCAAAATAAATTATATCCTAATACTTCTGAGCGACAGTATTTCTGGTAAGTTAAATTTTCATATACAAAAGCTTAGTCTACATGCTAAAGGCAAACGCCAGTTATTCAGTTCAGCTTAAGAACGCAAAGAATTAAACCTGACTGACTTTTTCAATTCACCACTCGTGCACCTTTCAAAGGATTCTTTTGTCCAATGAAGCGTCCTTTTTAACAGTACTCGAAACCCGGTTCCATTGTTTAACACTCATCTAACCCTTTCTAGAATATTCCTTTTAACTACGTTCTTAATATGCGCGTAGCCCATCTTCGACTGAAACAAGAATTCTCGAAACTCGATGTACTACGACAAAAGGAAGCAGATCTAAAAATGGAGCTAAAAACGACAAAAAGAAAGCAAAGAATAGAAAAAACCACCGATAATTCCACAAACACCTACACGCTCCCGCCTTCGCAGCCGCTGCACAAAACACCTCTGGCACGAGCAAAAACATCCGACACACGACGTACAACGTCCATGCCCTAATAAACATTAATAAAGCTCGGCAAGCCAGAAAACAGACCTCCCTTTGGTTGCTAGCCTCGGTAGTCTCGGTGCATCCTCGTTCAGGAGGCGGCTGACGCGAAAAGAAAGCGGTGGCCGTTGGAAAATTTCATTTAGGCTTTTCGAGTGGGTCCCGCGCCATGACGTCTTTATTAGATTCGCCGGCTTTCGGTGACCTTCGTTAACGTCGATGTTTCACGAGCGCAACCACGCTCTTCCATCCCCACCCCACACGTTCTAACTCCTCTCCTTACGTTTCTCCACTCTCCTCTGTCACGTCAGGCACGCTTCGTCTAAACGACGTCCGTTGGTCCATTTGTTCGTTCATCAAGACACGAACTCGAATAATCGAGGAAATAGAGGCATAGATCGAACGTTCTTCTCGCGAAGCGTAGACGGAACGACGCGTTTAGGTTGCAGAAGTAAAAGAAAAAAGCGGGGAGAAGCTGGAAAACGGGAGAATCCGTCCATTCGCGTGCAGCTACTTCCAACTTTTGCATCTTCTTTCTTCTTTCTTCGCTCTTCTCCCCTTTCTACTGGCATTCTGTTTCTCTTTTTCTCGTAAGGAAGAACAACGAGTAACGAGGCCAGTTTTAATTAACAGTTTGACTGTCACGGTGGTCATTGGTGAACGGAGCGTTTCAACTTTTTACAATTGTAAAAATTGAATGAAAATTGACAGTTGGGGCATTTTGAATATAACCGGTGAATAGAAGATACTTTGAAATAGAAAGTGCCCCATTGAACAATCAAGCATTTTTATTAGAACATCAATTAAAAAAAATGAGAACAAACGTTGCATCTAACGGTGCACTGTGTCGAAACATATTAAACATAAATGTGGCTCATCAATACCTTTTTCATCCGATTCTTAGCAATTTTTGAACCTAACAGTTAAACACTTTCTTTATAGCACTCCCTGCAAAATTTTCGTACCAGGTACGCTTGCCCTTCTTTCTTCTGCATTTCGTGTCGCAATCTTTGTCGGATAAGTATATTTCACGGCTCTGGTGAATGGCACTGTATAAGGTGCATAGCGAGTGCCATTTTAAAATCTGATACCTTGATTTTTGTTTTTCTTCCTCGTCTATAGATTATCATCGTGTTTGGAATTGATGTATTTAACAGTAACTCTGAAGCTAATTTTATATACCACTTGAGGGTTCTTCTATGTGGTGTAGAATTTTCTATAATTTGTGTAGAGGCCCCGAGGTTTACTATAGGCCGTGTTTCTAACCGTCTCCCTTGGTACTACAGCGTCGTAGACAGATCGTCTTACATGACCGGCGAGATATACACAATGTAGCGATAAGCGAATAGTCGTCGTCAAGCAGCGAGTTCTAAAAGACATCGATTCGCCTTCGGTCTGTTATTTTACCTACACAAAAAAGTGGCATACGTGTTCATAGGCGCGAAACGGTTGCGAGGCCCGAGCGTGGTGGGGGTCGTCCCCAAGAGAAGACGAAGGAAAACATCGAAGGGCAGTCAGTTTCATACGAGGATTCAAACCGAACGCATCGAGAGGTTCGTCAATTTATTATTATTTTGTCATTATATGCTTCGAATAATAAAAATATTCCCGTGGCGTCCTCAGCGAAACATGTGATTTCGGCGTGGCAATCAAAATGTTAAATAACTCGCTTTTCTGCAAGAACCACGCGAGAAACCATATTTATATGTGTAAAGAGGAACGTCAATGATTTGCAGGATGAATTACAGGTATCGTTTGTTGAATCGATGCATTGTACCATCTTAGAAGAATAAGAATAGAAAAAAGGTAAGAAAAGAAAGAAGATAATAGGGAGAATCGTGAAGAAGAATGTGCCTCGAAGAAAAATCCAAGAGAAACACGTTCTTTCAGCGAGTTAGCTCTCGTTTCGTTTAGATATGTGTTCCGTCGAACGCGCGACAGCTCGTTAAATTTACGTAATGCACCGTTGCGAAATTAATTATAACTGCACGGAGCAATTAATTTACCTTGTTTCACGCTGACCGTTCCTCTAATACACAGTTTCGTACGTATTTTTGTTCTCACTTGACAGAACGGTGAGTTTAATTTAGCAAACTAAAAGATTCGATATTTCAGTGGAGTACAGTCGTACGTATGCAAAAAGAAAAGGTGAACTTCGCTGAAACGCTACGTTCAGAATTACAAAACTCCTCTGCAGACGTACAGATCTCTTCTTATAGGAACTCTTTTCGTTTTACAGCGTGAAATTCTTGAAGGTCGACTCATCGCTTCTCAGACATTCATTATTCTATCTTAACACTAGAACTACCAATAGTTAATACTTTTATTTCTACCAACACCAGTGAAAATAACTGGTCTTTAAAAAATACGTAATAATAAAACATTTTTATATTTATCGAGTTATTACTTTCTTACAGAAGGAATTCCATGTTATGTAGGACATTTTTGGTATATTAATCCACCTGGGACCATAATCCCTAAACGAGGGTTGACAGATTTATAAATTTTAGAACCAGTCATTTTGACTGATGTGGTATTTCCGGTGTTAGCGTCTAGCGATCGATCCGGAATTTTCCTGATAACTGATATCGTCATATCGAATGACAAAAATTTAAAAAACGTGTGGCAAGTTGTACGAAACGAAGAAACTGGTTAATTGGGGTTCGATAAACAGATTGCAGGACCCTTTTACACTTTGACAAGTACCAGTCATTTTCACTTGGTATTGGTATAAGTAGCCTCGATACAAAATTATTTTCAGTTTAAATATATATAAAAAACAAAATAAAATTCATTATATTATTCTTTCAGTTATCGTTGCGAAAGTCATTACGCCATTGCGGGAAAAAATATAATATGAAGTATAAATTTTAAAATAAAATCGTAAAACCAGTAAATTTGACTGGTGTGGTAGTTGTACTGTTAAGCTCGCGTTATCCGTCTCTATCATCCTTTCACTGTCATCCCCTTTAATTCTCAAAATTCTCGCCTTAATCCGCAAAGAAATTTCAGGCATCGCGAAAATACAAATTGCACCGATGTATCGATCGAACCCGTTCTCTTCGTATGTTCCTTCGAACATCCAAACGATCAAAATTTCTTCGCTCAGTTTCTACCAAGTCGGTTTACCAAAAAAAGAAAAAAAGAAAAAAAAAAACGCAAGATCAGCGAATAGGAACCATTCTTTCGTTCAACGTTCCCGATGACAGCCCCTTAAAGAAATGATTCACGATCCGACTAAAGCGCCGAGAGAACTTGACCGATGGTAAAAAAGCAGCGAGTGTTCCCGACGCGATCAAGAATAAACGATATCTGGCGAAGATCTCGGATAAGCTAAAAGTAATGCTTCCCTGGAAAGATCCAGTCGATCTTACCTCCACGTTGCAGCAGTCTCGAAGGGTTCTGGAAGTTCGATCACGACGAGGAGACACGATTGGCGTCGCTTCTGCCACGTGGGGAGAAGTGTTCGTCTCGAGGCAAAAACGAAAGAATCCTGTTGGCGCGTGAAACTCGACGAGGCCGCGTGATCTATCGTAGCTTCTGAATTGATCGAGCGCGACCTCTCAACGTCTTAACGACCCAACTTTCCAGAAAGATGCGAAAGTCTTGCGTGGTGTCGAAGATATTCCGGATGAATAACGATTGCTTGCCTACGAGCTGGCAAGTGGATCGAAGAAACCGAGGATTAATTAGAAAAACTTCTCTACGATGGATTAATTGCCGCGACTCGCTGAATAGTCTGTCGGAGAAGCTCTTTCGATCTTGAATATCTCGGATGAGAAAACTTCCGTGGAGTAATACTCTACTTCTCGAGGGTACAGCGGATCGTTGATCGATAGTCTTCGAACAGTCTCTCAGCAGACGGTGTTGCACGATTGCTTCTCTCCAAGTATCCAATTACTTCGGTTGGTATCTTGCCCCGACTTAAAGCTGCAGCTTTTTCCTTCCGAGAACCACCCGACTCGAGGCGAACAGGAAATATACGATACTCTTGGCTCTTGGAAATCCTCGTAACCTCGGTTGTACTATTCGTGGAAACGCTGTTTAACGTTCGATTCAACACCTAGCATCGATCGATGGAATAGCGGCGAATATCCTGGCAAATATATCGACTAACAGACGATATATACGAGTATCGATGTATATTTCGAAATACGGAAATTACACGGGTTAATTACTCTTGGAAACGGAGCTTCTTGCTTGAAAGCAGCTGAACACCAAAATGAAAGAATACAATTGACCGACGTTGGTATGTTTCTATGTATGTTCAGATATATCGTAGATGCTGGCGAGCAGCAAAGAGCGATCCCGATGACGACCACTGACTGAGCCGCGGAGCAGCATCAGGAACTCACGGCGGAAGAAAGGATGAAGAGAAGGTGGCGGTGGCGGCCCTGGGGCGCCTGCGCTGCCAATTTTACACATGGTCTACGAGCACGTTATATCCACCCCTAAGCAGCCCCTGCCATCGAAACAGGCAGGCTTGCCTACCACCTAACGGGCTGCGTACCTCTACGCAGCTAACTGCTACCGTTAACACTTTGACTGTCACGTTCGGTCATATATGACCCGCCACGGTTTCTCCTGTAACGCCACGGTGGTCATTGGTGACCGGAGTCACTTCAACTTCTTACAATTGTAAAAATTCAATAAAAATTCACAGTTGAGGCATTTTGAATATAACCGATGAATAGAAGATACTTTGAAATAGAAAGTGCCCCAATTAAACGTTTTTATTAGAATATCAATAAAAAAAATGAGAACAACTGTTTAACATTTTTTTATGCCACTTTCTGCAAAATTTTCGTGCCAGGTACGCTTGTCCTTCTTTCTTCTGCATTTCGTGTCGCAATCTTTGTCGAATAAGCATATTTCACGGCTCTGGTGAATGGCATTGTGTAAGGTGCATCGCGAGTGCCATTCTGAAATCTGATAACTTGATTTTTGCTTTTCTTGCTTGTTTATAGAGTATCATCGCGTTTGAAATTGATGTATTTAACAGTAACTCTGAAGCTAATTTTATATATCACTTGGGGGTTCTTCTATGTGGTAGAATATGTTATTATTTGTTTACGCCCCGAGGCTTACTATAGGCCGTGTTCCTAACCGTCTCTGTTGGTATTACAGTGTTGCAGACGGATCGTCTTACATGACCGGCGAGATATACACAATGGCGAATAGTTGTCGTCCAGCAGCGAGCTCTGAAAAACATCGGTTCGCCTTCGGTTCGTTATTTTACCTACACAAAAAAGATGGCATACGTGATCATAGGCGCGAACGGTTGCGAGGCCCGTGGTGGGGGTCGTCTCCACGAGAAGACGAAGGAAAAAGTCGAAGGGCAGTCAGTTTCATACGAGGATTCAAACCGAATGCATCGAGAGGTTCGTCAATTTATTATTATTTTGTCATTATATGCTTCGAATAATAAAAATACTCCCGTGGTGTCCTGAAACATGTGATTTCGGCGTGGCAGTTAGTGTTGTAAAGAAAGCTAGATGGCAGGATAAGAGAGTGGAGAAAGGAGAAGGATACAGAGGGTTGATGGTTCCGCTGGTTATATGTGAGCAACGAAGTAATGGCTGACTCGATTTAAGCGATGGAGCTGAATGGTCATCGTATCGCGATTAGATTTCACGTTTAGCGGGAAATAATTTTGTGAGCGGTATCGAGAGAAGAACAGAGATGATTTGGTTTAAGAAATACGGAGTATAGATGGTTAAATATCGCAATTAGCTTCAATGTTTGATGGGAAATGATTTTGTAAATTGAGGGAGGAGGATAAAAGTTGATAGTAAAGAAAAGATTATCTGGTTTGAGAGATAAAAACGGATGATTAAATTATTGCGACTAGATTTCACGGAAATGATTTTGCGAATTGCTAGGGAAAAGTAAAGATCGACGATAAAAAAGAAAATTTTTGTTAAATCGTTTGTTAAAAATAATATAACGAAAGATAATGAGATAATGGATTATTTAATTTAAGAGATAAGAACCAGTGGTTAAATACTGCGATGATGTTTCATGAGAAATAATATCGCGAGTGGTATCGAGAGAAAGGTAGAGATTTATGAGAAGAAAGGAGATCTGTTTTTTTGAAATTGTGTTTCAAACGATAATACGGTGGATGATTTCGAAGATAATAATGGATGATATAATATTGAAATGCTACTGAACATTGTACGAGGATATAAAGGGGATGGAAAAAGATCTGCTTTATTTTATATTCTTTGTATACTAAAAAAGAA
This sequence comes from Bombus difficillimus, assembly GCA_014737525.1. Lineage (NCBI taxonomy): Eukaryota > Metazoa > Arthropoda > Insecta > Hymenoptera > Apidae > Bombus > Bombus difficillimus. The sequence continues at coordinate 267,255 of JACXIT010000154.1, read as the reverse complement.
ATTTCAATTAATAACGTAAAACATTCTCATTCAATTGTTCTATTTGCACTTTGGCTGCCAAAGGTAAATTTTTAGCCAAATACACCGGGCGTTCGAGCTTTGATGGTAAATAAAGAAAACTTTCGATACGAGAAAAAGAGAGCGGCTAAAAAATCCATTTAGGAAAAACCAGACAGATCGAATAAGGATCGTAGAGAAGTTGTCTAGACTATGATCGCGATAGTGGGAGAAGCCTGCTTTTGCAGGTTATATCTGTAAATGGCCACACCACGGCATTCGTTCGGGTCGAGTGTCCAGTGGTCGATTGCGCTGATCTTTCGGTTTGTAATTTATTGCGGAGAATTGGAAGCGGTGCCTGTTTCCTGGATGTTTGCGTCCCTACCTACTTTCCGGGTTACGTAAGCGCATTTATTCGAACATTTCGAGGCTCGAACAACCTTCACGTTTTCTAGAAGTAATAATTCATAAAGATTGAGAAAGTGAAAGATTCTAATTGAAAAATGTATAATAAGACAGAAAAGTTAAGTTTACGATTTAAAATACGAGTTTAATATGTAAATATCGATTACCGCTAATATCAGTGGAGTATAAATGTATAGTTCGTTAAAAAAAAAAAAAATAATTTGATTTTAAATTAGTTTTTGTTAATTTATTCAAATTAATGGAAAGTAAAACTGCCTGCTTATTTTGCGCAATCTCTTCAATTACAATTCTACGTTTTAATCGAACGTATGTATTTTTATTGGCCACAGCCTATATATACCAGCTAATGAGATTTCTTTTAACAAAGTGTAATGATGATATATCGTGTGCTTTCTCGTTTCACGCTGAGAACTTTCTTTGTAGCTCGTTAGACGATCGACCATTAAAAACTAAAAAAATAAAAATACGAACCAATAAAAAACTAATACCAAGCTACTTTTTTCCACGCCACAAGTGATTTATTTATGTTATCGATGTTAAAAAAAAAAAAAAATACTCGAGAGAAAAATATCTTAGGTAGAACGAATAAAACACAAGCGAATAAGAAAACTTGCTGCTTTAATATATTTTTAGATGTACTTTTGCACAATTGATCGCACCCTGAGACTAAAAATCGCTCCACATCTTTACGCGTGTACGCATACGTACATATGCTTCCGCTCCTCGTGAAACCTTTCTGCTACCGTTTCTCGTGATCATGAACAAGGCATCTAAAGTAACCAGAGAAAACAGGGAATAATAGGCGGCTTTTTATCGGCCAGACAGAGATAATATGATGAGTCTAGCGTCCGGGACGCTAGTGGCGCTTGTCAAGCGCAAGGTAATGTGTATAAAGCAATTGGCCCTGATTCGAGGCGTACCGCTAGCAAACTCAGCGTTATTATTCCCGTCATTCGCATTCTCATACGCGTTCCTTTTCAAAATTCTTCCGAGATATCGGACTTAACGCGAGTACCGTTCGTGTCATCCCTTGTCTCTTCTATTAGGTTGGTAACTAAGTAATCGCGGCTTTTACCATTAGATGGTAATGACAAAATCCACAATCGCTTAGTTGCCAACACGATATATAAGAATAAACGGCAAGACGAGAAAACTCTAGAAACTTCGTTACAGAACGCAAACTACGTTATATTTTTATAATAATGAAAATTTTCTATACGACACAGAAATATACGTTTTTATCTATTTCTTTTCTCCTGAACGAAGAGTAAAGAGTAGATATTATTATAGAATAAAATAAGGAGAATTAAAAATTGCAAGATACAGAAAATTTGAGGAGAAAATAATTGAAGATATTTATGTACAAAAGATTCCTGTCTATTTTGGACGCATCAGCCACAATTATGGTAATCGTTCGATTTGAAAACGTAATAATGTTCGAGTGGGAGATTCAGCGCAACTGATTTTCACCCGCTATCAATTCTCCCGTGAATTGTAGTCTCGCGCAACTGATGATGTTCCAGGATCGTTAATTATCGATTTTGATGGCCTCTTAGTGCGTTGCACGTCGCGTGAATTTTACGCTGCAGCATAATGCTGCCGGTAGGAATCGCGAACGGGGCGAAACGAAAGGAACAGAACCAAATCGATCTCGGCTCGTGCCGTTACATGGTCAGACGCTCAGGCTCAGATCAGAGAACTGTTTAATCTACTTTTTAATACCACTTTCTAACTCTTTTATCCGTTTTCCGATTCTCCTTTTCATCCAATTAGACCTCGTTTTCTTGAAACTTGCTACTTTTAGCGTAACATCGAAAAGTTAAAGACACCCTCGTCCCTCTTCAAGTTGAAAACATTTTTTCATGAGGATTAAAACAGCAGAGCCGAGTCAATCGCAAGTGTTAAAGAGCGATATCGAAGGAAACTAGCGGCACGTAAAAACGAAGGGCAAAGAAATTGCCACGTAGAGAACCCCCGCGAAATAATAGAAAGAAAACGTATCGCAGAAAAACCGAGAAGCACTTTGTCTCAAGCTAAATCAAAACACTAAGATGGTTCGTCCTTTTTTTTTTTTTTTGCCTAAAACGAACGCCATCCAATCTAAGTCACATTTAGTTTTTTCCAGTCTTTTGCTCGCTGTCTCGCTCTATTCGCCGCCCCTTAAGGCCGTTCTCTGTCACCCTAAAGCCTCGAAACCATCGTTTCCGCGTTTTCAACGAGCGTTAAACAGGTGAACACATTTCTCTGAATCGCCGCCGACGAATTCCACGGAAATTCATTGAAGATCGCTGGAAATCGCTGGAGATCCCGTGTATCTGGACTATTTCGAAGCAATTATCGAATGAGAAATCGCGTCGTCGAGTACATTTCTTCGACTTCTCAATTACATCGATACGGTTCGTACGAGTTTTATTTTCTTTCTCCGATTCTCCTTTTTTCCTCTCCTTTCATTCCGAGGAAAGACACGTCGACCTGGTTTCGACGAACACAATCCCCGATGATCGGTACCACGACGAAAACCAGGCCAAAAGGCGAGGCTGCAAACGCGGTTAGGTATTTATATCGAATTGAAAGGCAAATTAGTCGAACCTGGCGAACCAGTCTCGAAAACCTTGGAACCTACTTTGTTCGATGAAAGTCTTGGTTCCATGAAAATTCGTGTCTGTTTAGAACGAAGGGGAGGGAAGGGAATAACAATGGCTGCCGTCGTCCCAAGTATTAATCAGCCCCTGAAGTCGTAAATTAAAGTTACAAGGGTGTCTGGCAAGTTTTAAGTGAAACGCCAAAAGAGGGGTTGCATCGAAATATCGTTTGAACGTTTTTCATCGCTTAATTTCTGTCTGCTCGATTTATCAAGCCATATTTGCAGTCTATTTACACGGTGAAACTTTTTGCTTGTCTATTTCATTTGTCGATCCGGTTATAGGCTTATTTACAAACAGAAAACCCTCTTCTTCGATCGCTAATGGAGCAGAAGTTTTTTTCGTGGTAACAGAGAACGGCCGTTAATGGGGCAGCTATGGGGAAAAAATACAGAGCAAAAAACAAGTGGACGGAGTGTGACGATGTTGAAATTGCAAAAAAAGCTCGATTACGTACCTCTCCATCGCCGTCGTAGTAGACGAGATAGCGCCTCGTCAAGACGAACCAACGTTGCTTGTAGTTGACTGGTGTGAAGCGTTTCTTGTTCTGCGAACGCTTCACCATGAACCCCTGCCGCACCACGTCACCGCTTTTTGGCTCCGCCTTCCCATCTTTCCCCGCCATTCCCAATGGAGGGCCACCCTACAGACAGAAAACAGTATTAAATTGCTATCGATGCTTCTGTTGCAAATGATACAATTGACAGAATTGCTTTTGAGGTTAGGTTAGGGGTTAGGTTAGGGGTTAGGTCCTGAATTAGAACGTTCCAAAACAGCGTTTTTTGTCATTTTTTTTAGAAGGGAAAGAAAGAAACGAAGTTATTGAATTTTGAGGTGTGGTTTTATACATATTTAACGAATACAAAAAAATTTTTTTAAAGTAAAAAAAAAAAAATTGTAGCAGATTTCTAAGACTATTTCATGGGCTGCAGTTTTCAATCGGTGGGAAAGATCTACCTCGTAATTCTTGACTGAAACAAAAAACCAAAAAAGGATTAAATTGTTATATATTTTTCTTCTGTTTTTTTTTAAAAAGAAAATAAACTTTAAGGTGCTATAACAATTATTTAAATAAACTTTTTTCTGCCTTTGTTTAGTTCACCCAGAAGAAAAATATGTAATAATTTAATACTTTTTTGGTTTTTTATTTCAGTCAACAATTACGAGATGCATGTTTCCCGCCTATTGAAGACTACAGCGACAAGGGACCCATGAAATAGGCTTAGAAATCTGCTACAATTTTTTTTTTTTACTTTAAAAATAATTTTGTTGTATTCGTTAAATATATATAAGACCATACCTCAAAATTCAATAACTTCATTGTTTTCTTTCCCTTCTAAAAAAAATTACAAAAAACGCTGTTTTAGAATATTCTAATTCAGGGCATCCCCTTAATGGCACTGGTTTCTGAATCAACGTGGAAACTTAAAGATGCAAAATTCTGTAGAGTGCATGTTATATGCAAAAATATGTAAAATATATCAAATACATATATCAGGTTATAATATTGGCCTGGCAACTAAGTGATTGCGGATTTTGCCATTAGGTGGTATTGACAAGACCCGCAATCACTTAGTTGCCAAGCCAATATTTAGCGGGTGGAAGAAATTTCTGCGTAGATTCTATTCCTTTGAAATGTTTCATGAAAACAGGATGGAATATATAGCGAAGTAAATAGCGATTAATGAAGGAATCAAAAATGATCAATTAGACAATTTTCATAGGCAAGTGGCGAACATTTTTGAATATTATTGTACTCGAAATGAGATTTTATGCGATAAAGTGGCACAGACTCGTCGTGGGTAACTGCATCGTTAATGCCACTTACGAGTTACTATGGTCTGATAGAAACACTTAATTCTTCGTTTCTATGAAACAACGTTGCAACGTTTCGTAGAAACTTCAAGTTCCTCGCAGTTAACTTGGTCGAAGATCAATTAGGCGAGTCGCGCGATGAACTTTCAATTATCCGAATAGTTTGAATTGCAGCCTGTATACTTTTTATTGCCAAAGAATTTCATCGAACGTAGCTTAAACATAATTCAACGTAGATACAAACCAATAACACCAACTGCGTTGGTAAGTAAGTGATTGCGGATTTTGTCAATACCATCTAATGGCAAAATCCGCAATCACTTAGTTGCCAATGCAATACAAAACCAAGTGGTTGTATTTGGAATACACCAAGTTAAAAAGAAAAAAGATAAGGTTACCATATCAGAGAATAAAAATAGAATTATGATATCAATTGCACGAAGAAAAGATTATATTACACATGTGATAATAGGTTTTATATTTATCACAGATGAGTCAGTGATACGTTTAAAACACAAAAATAACGTAAAACTGAGAAAGAATGTTCGAAGCCTGGTGAGCCAAATATAAAGGTTTTAGGGATCCTGGACCTCCATTAAAGCCAGGGTGACTCGACCACGAAGAATTTCCATTCAAAATAGAGAGCCAGAGAGACAGGCTGAAACCTTCGGCCGCGTTCTCACGAGACAAGCCTAGACCATTTTCGATGCTGTAAAAGAACTAAAGAAGCAAACAACTTCCCACAGGTTGAATCATTTTAATCCCGCGAAAAGTTATACAGAGCAATCCATTTCGATCTATAAAATAAATGAATAAATTTGTTGTTATTTTTCTTTGAAACATTTGTTCCATTTTCCTTGCTTAAAATACAACAATAATAAAACAATTCATTCAAAGTTAAATTCATTCGTACCATTTGATCTACGAGATGAAAGAATAAAATGTCCTTTGTCTGTATATCATCGATTCGCTTTTTCAAAACGTATCCATTTACAAATGAAAATATACGAAGGTACATTTGTGTCGCGTTTATACCGACAATCACGATTGATTTCCATTGGAAGTTCACAGAGAAAACGCGAAATCTGTTTGGCGTAAAACTACGATGCAGTCTAAATAAATAGCGTAAACAGCGGCTAACGCGCGCCATCGACAATTCGAAGCGAGAACGCGTGTCAACTCATACGCATTCGTCGATCGCGAACGCGCACGCGCACGCGCACAAGTGCGATTCACGTGTTTTACGTCTGCGTCAAACTTCTTGTCCCGAACTTCTGCAAAAGACTAATATTTATCTAGAATTTTCTTAGTAACTTAATAGTCTCTCTTTAATGTAAATTTTTCGATAGATATTTTAAAGAGGCTCAAAGTGAGGTTGAATATATCTTAATATTTATCTTTATAAAAATTATCTTATCAAGCTAATTAGAAAAAAAAAATCATATTATATATATTACAAGATCGCTTATTCTCGACTTTAGTTAAGACGAAACCCTCGATATTACTGTTGACAATTAATCGAAATTTATAAAAGGAAGTAAAATCGATGGAAAAAGAATACAATTTTGTATACATGAGAATATACATATTTATCACATAGGGCATAGAACTGGTTACGATTCGACAAAGTACCAACATGAACCGAACGCTTGACACGAAGCACTCGAGCGAACCTCGGTGACCGCCTACTTCCACTGAAGTTCTTTTGTAACTCGCGTCTCTGAAATTTTAAGGCGCCGCCTAAACCGCGACGTCCTTTGAATTTCCGTTTCGTGCTTTCCGCGCTTCTTGGAAATGGGGAAGGTATGAGGCACCGCGATACGTTGGACAAAACCGTAGAATAACTGTCTCTTTTGTTAAACGAAAGAAATTGAATTACTAAAAGTTTATTTTGGTACAATTAACTGTCACAATTACTTATTAAACATGGAAAACAACATGGAAAACATGGAAAAATTATAATTTTCTTATTATATAAAGTGGAAGAGAATTTTAAATTATGTTACTATACAAAGATGCTAAATAAAATCATTCGAAGAATTATTTACACAAACATCTACGTATTAATTAATAACATATTTACAAAATAAAAATATTCTAATAGATAAAATTATAAAGAAATAAATATAATGACAAGCAAAAGAACTGTATTGACAATATTGACGAAAAGAAACAAAAAGAAATACAATAGATTAGACAAAAAAATATAACCTAATACTGTATATAACAACATTACCTGTATATACAATGTATGTATGTGTATATATAAATTTACAAGCGATATGATATATCTATTTATAAAATTGTTTATAAATACAATCAGTTCCGGCCATCTTGGCTTTTCGTTCTTAATCTGTTTTACAGTAAACTGCAAATGCTTTTGAAACAATAATTTAAAGCGAGTAATCTAAACAAAAAGCGCGTATTTTTTAAGTAAATTATTCATCGTGCTAACTTTTTATTAGAAATGTTTAAGTCGACACTCGCTTCATTTTTTGTAGAAAATCAATGAGAATGAACTCTAACATATATGTAAAGAACTTTAGAATGTATAAAATTTGAAGCCAGGGTGATCAAAATCCATCACAATTTTTAGATATCGAACTGATCCTAGTTTTATGGGCCACCCTGTATACAAACTATGCACGAATTCTGAATCAAATTCTATTCTTTGTTTTGACCGTGGTTTAGGATTTTTCGAAAAAGTTATACCACCTTACAAGCATTTAATTACACGAGGGCAATCACAGAGGCATTCCTTTCGAAATTGCCAAAAATAACAGAACAGTGAGATCAACGACAACGCGATAGTTTGTGGTTATCCTGACACTCGGCTATATGAATATTTCTATGTGAAAGTTCAATCGAAATAGTATTGATACGCACGAAATTCATATGAGAAAATCAACTTACCATGCACTAGGGTACTGCTACCACCTCGCAATTTCAATGCTTGTCAGAAACATGACCGGTGCCTAAACAAAGAATTCACGTGGAACGAACGCATACACACACCGACAATCTGTCAAACGAAGACGTTGGAAATTCACGAGATAGCAGGAAATATCTCACTACGTTAGTAAAGCATTTATCCGAAATATCGCGCCGCCGCGAGAATGATTTACCAAATGGAAAACAAACAATATCCACAGATCGGCTCTTCCGTTTTGCTAGTTAAACAACGAAAATCCCCAATCTGGGTTCGACGTCCTGCTGGCATTAACGTATTAACTGGCCAACAGAGAATACCTGTTGACTCATTTTAAAAAAACAAGATGGCGGATTCGAAGGCTACGTTACATGTTGTTTTGTTTTAGTTGCACGATATTTAGTTCTTGTTAATTCGTGGTGAAAAGTCCGCGTAGCGTGCATAGAAATATTCTAATTGATCGTATGTTTACAAAAAAAAAAAGTATCGATCGAGAAATTCGTTGAAAACATTGTGAAATGGTATTAATGTAACCTAACGTATAGTATCACTATATCGAGTGTGAAGCTAGAGTCTGTCGTTCGACTTTGTAATATATAAACGTTGATTTTGCAATATTACTATAAACTATTATTTTTTATTATTACGAATATTAAATAAACAGAATATGAATTGTGTGAAAAAAAAGTGATAACTACGCGCGAAATTACGGACCTGCGCACTAACTTGGACGTTCCGATCAGTTTAACAACAGCGTTTCTTTTAGTTAAACCTAACCTATTGTGCATTTTTTGAAAGACTCCCATCTTAAGTGCAATTGCTTTTTATTTTTTCCATTAAGAATACGAATATCGAACGTGAAAAATGGCAGCACCAGAAGCGATACAAGTTAGTTCGCTGCCCCTACCTCCAGTGCAATATATTAATTTGTACACAGACGAAAATGTTCGTCGAGGCAGAGCACCACGACCACCACCCGCGATACACGATACTTATTCGATGTTTGGAAATGTATTTAACGCAGACGATACAATCATTAGACCACTCGAAGCTCAAGGAATTAAAAGGTTATATCCTCAGCATTTCGATCGGCGACGAGAGTTGAAAAAATTGAATCACTCGTTGCTTGTTAACTTCTTGGATTTGATAGATCTGCTCGTACAATGTCCTGACAGCCCAAGACGTGCTGAAAAGGTAAATACTTAATGTAATGACCTGGCATATAATGCAAATACTCACTGTTTCTTTTATTGTTTCTAGGTCGAAGATCTTAGTTTACTATTTATTCACATTCATCACTTATTAAATGAATTCAGACCACATCAAGCAAGGGAAACGCTAAGAGTAATGATGGAATTGCAACGCAGACAACGTATAGAAACAGCACTTAGGTTTCAGAAACATTTAGAAAAAGTATAGTTCTCAAATTTTTATCTTTTGTACATTTGATAATACAATGTTTAGTTAAAATTCCCATATTTTCTCAGGTCCAAGAAATTTTACAACATGCATTGCAAATGTTACCAGATACTTCAGAATTGGATTCTAAATTAGCAATAAATACAGATGCTATGGAATCTGTTGATAATTTAGGTTCTGAACAACAAACTCCAGATCCATGTAGTCCAAGTGATCGCATTATGTGCAAGACAATAGATGATATGATTTCAACAAATGGACTATATTAAATAAATTTCTTTTCTTATAAGATGTTGTAAAAAATATTGTAATTATATTTGTAATATATATTGTAATAATAACTATTTTACAAATATAGTTTATTTATTAAACAAGAAACAATATTATATATACATAGCACATATTAAAAAAAACACATTGCAGTTTAAATATCTTTTATTTCTTCAATAATGTAATAAATGTACTGAAGTGAAATTTACATATTTAAAATTATAATAAACAGAAATAATAGTTTTAAAATATTACAATATACTAATACATAAGCAAATTTGATATAATTATATAATTGACAAGTCACAAAACATTTGTATTAAATATTAATTCAAACATGTATAAATATTCAATAACTGTAAATTTTTTACAATCTTTTTAATTGGCCGTATATAGTGACATTCGATATTGGGCATAAAAAATACAACATATATTATGCAATAGTATTATTTATTAAATTAGATGATAATATATTCATGAATTATTATTATTACTATTACACAAGTTTTATTCAATGGTGGATAGGAAAAGGATACAATATGTTTTGAAACTCACCTTACAAAACAGCTACCATCAATATATAGATAAAAGACAATATACAACCGTATCTTGGTTCCTGAAAAAAGTACATTATAATCATTTCTTATGAGCCTCCACCGTGGACATACTGGACAACCTGTAATCAAAACATGATTATTTTTGTTCTGCTTTGCCATCCTCAGTCAGCAATCACCGCACAGCATCTGCAAGATAAAATGTATACAATAAATTACACCGTCACTCATGTAATCAAAGAAACTTGTTGACTTGGAAAATCACTTGTTTTATTTATATTATTTACTAAACGATATTATAATTTTATGCCGATCTTTATATCATTCTGATATGTCTTTTTGTACTCAAATTAGACATTTTAATAGGAGAACATTCATCCATTTAGTTAAAAAAATATGTAAGCACTTAATAATAATATAAAGATAGAATTAGTAAATGAATAAATATAACTAATTTCGAATTTAAGAAAACAACAGCTATTTTTAAGTTTCTTTGATTTCATTATTCTCTCAAAATTAGATACTCTGTCATTGTCCCTCCGATTGCTCTGGTCTGCACTTCCTGTTGACAAAAGAAATGAGATATGATCAAGAGAGAAAGGACTAGGAAGAACTAGGAGATAGGGGAATACATTTTGATACTATTTTAACATCCAAAATTGTTATGGCAAAGAAATATAGTCTTTTGCAAATACGTGTAACACAAGTGTCCTAGCACAAGCCAATCATTGTACAGTATGAATTTGTAAATATTCTGTATCAAATAGATGTAATTTTTTGTTTGTGACATCTGATGTTTCTTCAAATACTTCAAATGATTCATGTATTGTGTTGCCACACCATTTTCTCTTCGGTATTTCGTGTATATTGTATTGCCTGTTAAGGTACCTGGTTTAAAATTTTTGTAATAAACACTTCTTCAAGTTCGTGATATCATTTTCTCCGCTTCTTTCTCCATAGGTGTTCACTTTTGTAAACTCAGGTTTCTTCAAATTGTATTTTCCAGTTATTTAACAATGAATATAAAAAAAGGTTCTCATAACACCATTAGTACAGTATTACACAGCAATGTTCTCTTCTTTAAATGTCAATATTTCATTATTGACATTATCACTATGTTTAGTAAACAATCAATTCTTACAATTTTGTATTTGAAACTTGTATATGTACAGCTTTGTATATGTGTTAAAGCTTTCACAAAAAAACACTTTCTTTACACTAAGATTTATAGGATAAAAAATTGTATTTCTCCCTTTGTCACTTCTCTTAAACTCACTTTCAGTAAATAAGCACTTTTATGTCCTTCATCTTAATATGTACATTTTACAGAACTGGTTTAGTCTTTTATATTATTGGAGCTTTTGCTATTTCATTTTTCAACGATTCCAGTAATTAAATAATTAATAAAAATTTTTTCTCCATGTTCCACGACCTCTTGGTCTATAACCACCTCGACCACCTGACCTATTTCCTCTAAATCTACCTCGACCTGTAACAAAAGATATAAAGATAGACTTTTATTTTATTTCTAAATATTATTTTATGAAATAAAAATGCTTCTTCAATTACCATAATTTGATGATATGTTTGAGCTGTATTTTCCACTAGGAGGAGTATACAATTCTCTTTTACTTTTATCTTCTTTACTTCGTTTATTTGAATTACTGTCATTTCCAAATGTAATGGGTGTATGTCTTTTTTGAGCAGATGAATGCTTTTCATTCTAGAATAAGATACAAAAAATGTATTACAGTATTCAAAATACCACATTTCTAAACAAATTATAACTATTTTAATATGTACCTTCTTGTCATTAGCTGTTGTTTTCCATGAAAGATGTATAATACTTTTAAAACTAGGTGGCGAATGAAATAGATCTTTGATTAAACTATTGATATTATTTGTCGTTTTTAAAGCAACAACTTTTAATTGATTTTCCTCTGACTTCAACTCTTCTTCCGATTTGCCGCTAATTGCCTCCCGTAATTTTTTTATATAACCTTGAATGCCACGTGCAAAATACTGTAATCTTAATCTAAATTCCTTAAGCTGTTCTGGATCTTTCATTAAAAATTCCGGAGTTTGTTTACACAGTTTATGAAAAGTATACATAAGGCACTCAACATGACTGAATTGTAATTTTGGTACTTCAGTTATTTCTGTGACTGGAGGTAGTGGCATATATGTCTATAAATATTGAAACAGTATTAATACTTTCCATATAAAATAAATTTTTGCTCCTAAATAATGTTATTACTTACAATAAGAGTATTATAAAGTTGCTGTACTTTTTCTTCTGGTTTATCAATTGTTCCACAAAATACAGCTAATTCAGCAAGAAGCTTTAATAATTCCAATTGTACATCTCTTCCATTTGGTGAAGTAATTAAAGAAAGATGTGGTAAAACTTGTACGCAAATGTAAGAAACGAATCGTGATGAATCTATTTGAGACTATAAGGAATAAATTACATTACATAAATTTGTCATTAATAATCATAAAATGATATACAAATACAGTTAAGGTATGCTTACACTAAAGAATGGAAGTGCGTGTTTAATACATTGTACAAGTCTGTTCCATTGTTCAACATTAGTATGCTTGAATGGTTCAGANCTGTAATATCTACTAATTCTTGTTGTCCACTACTTGTTGAACCTAATCTAGTCCATGCAAGTACTTCCATAATGCTATGAAATTCATCAGCAGTAACATCCTATGGAAAAGGAAGTGTTATATAAATAGCGATTAAAGAAAAAATTCTATTGTTATGATAATAATATTATACCTGTAACACTTTCTTGCATTCTGAAATTAAAAGATCTTCTGGTTCTTTAGTAATAATGTCATGACCAATTGCTTTTAATTTTGTTGCTAGAAATTTAATGCAACGTTCCCGTGTTCCATCATCCCCATTGATGATTTGACTAAAAAATCCACTTATTGTTCCTTAAAAACAGAATATATTAAATACAATTAATACCTCATTACAATATCATTACATTGTGATGTATCTATAACAAACAATGATATACTCTATACCTCTTGGGTCAGTTTTCATAAGGGACATAACACTATTATGAACAACAGCTAATTCAGATGGATCTTGAGCTTGAAGTAATTGAGCTAAAATATCTGCAATTCTAGCTGTATGTTCTTTATTATCCTTACATAATGCAGGTAAATCTTTAATTGCTTGTTTTCTTATCTGAAAATATCAATATATCAAATCATCAAATTTCTATTGTATGAAGACATTAATACAAATATGTATGTATTCGCATATGTGATCAAGTGATATGAATACTACATACAGCCATATCTTCATCTTCACATAGATCTAAATGAGCATCTATAGCCTGATCAGCTAATTTTGGAAAATATTTAAAAAACCTTGCAATGAATTGAGATGCTAATCGTTTTTCTTTCGGTGATCCTTTCACTGCTGTTAGAATTTCTAAATACTCTTTCTCATGCTGCAACATACAAACAAAACATTTAGATTCATAATATTTACAGTTTTCTTCCACTTAATTATTTATGTACAGTATTGACTCATTTCTATTATAAAAACATTGTTAAATTAACTTGAAGTTTACGAAATTAATACACATATTTGCATGCTTTAAAATAAACGGAATAGAAAGTTTTATTTATGCTTGTAAATATATAAAATTGTAAAAGTTAGAATTAAGTAAACGTGGTTATTAAATATAACCAAGCTCGTCAATTACCTCAGCCAATTTATCTTTGGCATCAGCCAAAATGCCAAAATTTTTGTACAATTTTTCGATACTGTCCATACTCATGATAAACTTATTATCGAATTTCCACATCTATAGACACAAAACACATAAATACGATTATATACTTAAAAATCGGTAATCTAGCCGGCCATACACGCCAATGCACCACGCCAAGAGATGACAAAGATGGCAGCGATTCCATACATATACATATGTACGCACGTATAACAGAAGTAAATACGAAAAAGTAGAGAGGAAATGAGAATGTTCACGCCCGTAGTTCTAGTTGTTTTACAGTACAGATTCTGCACCATGCGGCCAAGTACTGAAGGTGGTACACGTTAGCATAGACAAGAACCTATTGAGTTCCACGCTACAAAAACCTATTTAATTGTACGGTTCTATGAAAAATCGTAAAACTTAAGGAGAATATCTACTTTTCTATCCCAGACCAACCTGAATAAATGGAGCGTCTTGAATAAATCAGAATGCGTTTATATAAATAACAGATTATATTCCCTTGAAATTCGCTCACAGTATCGTGTTTCGTGACATTTTAATTAGAAAAATATCACATATTGATGAAAGTGTCATAAAAAAGGGCTAAAGTTTTATTATTGCATTGTGAATAATATTGCTTGCCACTACCTGCGTAGTTGGTAGTAAATGTTTAATAAAAAAAACTATGTAATTGTTTTATTATAAATCCCAAGATATTATCAGAATACTAAAATGTCCCTACCATAAGTATATTTCAATTGAAAAAATGGCAGAATTTCATCCCCAGACATAGTTCTTTCTCAGTTATTATTGTTGTATGTATAATTTGTTTATAATACAAGAAATATTTGATAATTGTACAAAAATCGAAACGCAAATGTTGCAGTACTGTAGATGTAGAAACGATTCTATTTTTCGAAACTGAGATCTTACACGTGTCGAATGTAGGGAAGGATAATGTGAATGAAAGAGAAAAAGGAACTGAGAATCGAAGTGATCAATAAATATTAAAAGGCTGCGATAAGTTGAGACCTTCAACTCAAAAATCAAACTTTCTTATTTTTTATTTGTGATTAATGAAATTTTTACCAACATGTTTCTTGCATTTTTCTGATTAAAATGACACCAAACACGATGTATTTTGGTGAATATTTCTATACTCATTTTAATCGGAAACATCTCACAAATACGTTTGTAAAAGTTTAATTTTAAAAAAGTCAAAAATGAAAAAAGTTTCACTTTTAAATTAATACCTAGATACATTGTCTCGTGGATATCTGACATTGGATCATATTACACTACTCGAGGGTCGACAGGCTGTAGAGCTTTTCAGTGTGTCAAGGGAACCTTCTCTCTGTCGTAGAGATGACGAGTGTGTAACGAAGACTACTTTTTAGTTGTTAAATAGCTTTTTGGAAAAACTAATAAACATTTGGGCATAAAATTTTGCATATTATTTATTTACGGCTCAACGAATTAATTGATCAATTATCGTTTGAAAGAAAATATTCTCTTTTCTTGTCTGAAAAAAATATAATAAACAATTAATCTCTCTTTTCTAGGCAACTTACAACTAGTTCAATTATTGCGCGATTTGGTACTCTCATGCTTGTTTATCCCGGATAGAAAAATAGATATGAATTTTCCCACAGAACCGTACAATTAAATAGGTTCTTGTAGCATGGAACTCAATAGGTTCTTGTCTATGCTAACGTGCTACCAAACAGACTCCTAATTTTATAGGATTTTGTATATGCTAGTGTGGCTACCTTTAGCACTTGGCACATGATGCAGCAGATGAGGAACAACCAGATCCATAGCGTGTGCACTCTCATTTCCTCACTGGGAAGCTTATTATGGCGCTAAAGTCGAAAATTCAATAATAAATATTATCGAAATTATTGCTTTAATTAGATATTTCTCCATAAATTTGGAGAAATTTTATTTTTTCATGTATGCTCTGAATATATAATAGTTTATCATAAAATCCATAAAAAGTACTTTATAGTATCATATTTCATGCTTCAAATAGGAGAGCCTAAAATGTTGTTGATTTATATAAATGAAAAAATAATACAATTTTAATCTTAGATTATTAATACACAGTTAAAATAAATAGTTATAAATTTAATATTTATAAAAAATTATATTTTTAATAAATGTTTTGCATACATATATTTTTGAATATATATATATATATATATATATATGTGTGTGTGTGTGTGTGTGTGTATGTGTATAAAAAAAGTACTTATAAAATATTGTTAAAATTTACAATTTTTCTGTAAGTTCAGGAACAGCCTTGAATAAATCAGCAACTAAGCCATAATCAGCTACTTGGAAGATTGGTGCTTCTGGATCTTTGTTAATTGCTACAATCGTTTTTGAATCTTTCATACCAGCTAGATGCTGAATTGCTCCAGAGATACCAACAGCAATATATAGATTCTAAAAGATATGAATTGAAATGTAAATAATTTTTTAGCGGTTATAATAGACTATAACTAGAAGCCAAGCTTACTGGAGCAACAATTTTTCCTGTCTGTCCCACTTGCAAATCATTAGGTACATAACCAGCATCAACAGCAGCACGGGAAGCACCAACTGCAGCATTAAGTTTATCTGCCAAACTATATAATAATTTGAAGTTATCGCCAGACTTCATTCCTCTTCCTCCAGATACAACGATTTTCGCAGATGTCAATTCTGGTCTATCAGATTTAGACAACTCCTGTTTAATGAATTCTGTTAATTGTGATTTGTAGTCACCAGCTAGTGCAGGTTCACACTTGGCACTGCCTCCTTCCAAAGGTATTGCTTCGAATGCAGTGCCTCTCACTGAAACTATCTTTATATTGTCTTTGCACTTTAAAGTTTGAATTGCATTTCCTGCATAAATTGTACGGACGAATGTATCTGCTGCTTTAATACCAATAATATCACTTACTGGAGACACATCTAATTTAGCTGCAACCTTAAAAAATGGAAGTTATATACAAACCATGAAAAATACTTTTTATCTATAGTAATATATATTTAAAGGTAGAGAAAACAGACTTTCTAATTAGATACTTACTCTTGGCAATAGCGCTTTACCAAATGCAGTAGCACCAGTTAAAATATGGGTAAATTTATGCTCATTTTGAGTAGCAAGGATAAGAGGTGTTAGTGCTTCTGGAAGAAATCCTTTAAAAGCTTCGCTCTCTGCCACCAAAACTTTGGATACACCATTAGCTTTACTGACACTTTGTGCAACTGCATCACATTTAGTACCAGCAACTAAGACTGTTATATCACCACCAATTTTTTTTGCTGCACTTAATGTATTACAAGTGATAGGGGCTAGAGATTCATTATTATGTTCTGCAATAACTAATGTGGATTCATAACGTGCCAGTAATCCATACTAAAATAATAAATAAGTTCCTTAAATATTAATTTTTTTTGAAACAAGTAATTTATAATATCGTTTTAAATACCTCATTTGCTTTTATTTTTAAATTAATATAATTTTATTTTACAAAAATATGCGGTTTCATATAAAATTAATACATTTTTAATTAATATTATTATTCTTTATAAGTGAAAATGTTTTATACAATAGAAGAAGATTCGATAAATATTATAAGTATAATAAAAATTAGTTTTATTTCCTATTAATCCAAATTATTTGTAAGTATCGATCAATTGGTTGATCGTTGAAACAATCGAACATCAAGGAAATATAAGTTTCTAATACTCACTTTGTTCCCAGTTCGAAACGTTCTAAAACAAGTGGCGAACATCTTTGACAAGTATAATTTTTAAACAATTTCTTTTAACAATATGTTAACTAAATCGTGAAAACTAATTTGTATCAATAAAGTCCAAAGTTCCGGGCAGGAATAACAATAAAACACATAGTGATAAACAAGATATACAAACTGTGACGTAATAATGTTTTGAAATAACTCGATTAGATATTTAAACTAAACTGAATAAAATTCGATACTCCATTTATTAAAATTAAAATTGTAATATAGAAATATATGTTATTAAATATACTTTATAAATATATCATGAAAATATGTAAATATATTTTAAGTTAATATCTATATTAAATTTTATAGATAAAATGGCAAATGTGTCTTTTTCAAGCGTCAAAGCGAACATTGCTAATTTGAAAACTCGAAAATTTTTTAACTATAAGGAAATAATATTATATTCTAAAACATCTATTAGATACCGTATTTTTTTGTGTAATATTTGTTCTTTTTTAATATTAGATATATACTCTTCATATTATATTATTTTTTTCTTTATCTGTTTTTAATGTATCGTAAAGATCCTATATTTAGTATTTATTTTATTATTCTTGGTAACTTTTATATAGTGACATTTGTCTGGTAGAAACCCTGTTCAGAAACACGCAGGAAAATTGTCGACCATTTCATTGATTGTGGTTCGAGCAAGATGGTAAGGTTTAGGTTATCTAACTATTCTTTTCACATCCTATTAATTATATGTAAATAATTGTTAGAAAATGTTATTTAAGACATACATAAACTACATGTTCTGTTTCAGTCTGCTCACAAAACATTTATTATCAAGCGGAAGCTTGCCAAAAAGTTAAAGCAAAACAGGCCGATTCCACAATGGGTCAGAATGCGTACTGG
This sequence comes from Bombus difficillimus, assembly GCA_014737525.1. Classification (NCBI taxonomy): domain Eukaryota; kingdom Metazoa; phylum Arthropoda; class Insecta; order Hymenoptera; family Apidae; genus Bombus; species Bombus difficillimus. Next base: position 248,802 of record JACXIT010000154.1, on the reverse strand, counting down.
CAACACTATCCGGTAAGAATTATTAAAATATATGTGTTTTAGTATTTTTCTCTTTAATCATTGTACTATTTATTATTATTATTATAATTCATTTTATAGGTACAACGCAAAACGGCGTCACTGGAGAAGAACTAAGTTAAAGTTGTAAAATGAATTTGATATGTATTTGCCTCTTTGATTGCTATATACATTAATCACTTATTCTTAAATAAACTCTAACTTTAACATGTAAATTTGTATTTGGAAATAATAAACCCTAATCTAAACTTAAATCAGAGTACATAATTTCAGAAAAAAGGATGACGTATAATTATTTATTTACATATAACTATACATATGTATATTATAATGAATTATATATTTTTCGGTTATGCATTTGTTCCATCCATTCTTTCAACCATTCTTCGCCTGTTTTAGGTCCTGGTTGATAATAATGTTTTGGTGGTTTCCCTTCTTCTAAACGTACAAAGTAATTACAATATCTGTAATGTACTACTCCAAACCTTGCTTTAGAATGACATCGCGTGCCTTTTATTGTAGTAGCCTTTGTTGCAAAAGATTCGGCTGAAAAATACAATGAAAATCTATAATAGTGTAATACTAAAAATATTGAAAACATTTAATGATTTCTTTTTCAATATACTTACCAACCCATAAGTTAGTTTTGAATTCAATATTATGTTCCTCTACAGCCATACGTTGTGCCTCTAAGATAACTTCTTTTGCTATGGCTGCACCTTTCTTCTTTAAAAAGCTCAATTGTTTAATAGCTTCATCTACGCTCATACCTCTTACAAAACAAGCAATATACCACATATTTAATGGACTATATTTAATGGATTTTTTTACATGACAGACATACTATAAGATATAAAAATATAGCGAATAATTATATTTCAATTAATAAAATGGAATTATTATACAATATAAAATAAACTTACACCTGGTCTTTTCTCTTCACCTGGTTTTTGCGGAGGAAAAATATCTTTATTATATTTAAGGAATCCTTTATTTGATTTTTCTTCCTCTTTATACCAATAGTACGATCTTTGTTGTATACTAGATAAACAATTGGAATTATTTGTGTTAAATATTTTGTTTGATATAAATCGTTGTACACATTGCCTTATACCTAGCATTTTCTGTAATTGTGAAAATGTATATAAAATTAAGAACTAATTATTAAAGAATATTCATTTATTTCTAATATAAATTCACATTTTGAAGAATTCAAAATATATTAAAAGATAACCTTGCAGTTAAAATGCATCATAAATAAATATCATTTAATAAATAAAAGATATGATTATGATTACCTGAAATAATTTATAAATGTTTGACAATTATAAGTATAATAATGTTAAATTAATGTTTGACTATATAACATTAGTTCATAATACACAAATGGTTTTAAATATGACATAGAAAATACATTGATTCTAAAGAAACTAGAGATGCCACTTTGGCAGTAATGTTTTAATCTAACATATACGATCAGGGTATATTTTTTGACAAATTCTTATTGTAAATAAAAAAAATGATTTATGATAAAATAGTTTCGTATTATATAAAAACAATTACTTTGTATAATTCGCAAGAAGTAATATTATGTCTTAAAAAATTATTCAATACGCTTTTATTTACTTCTTTATGTAGGTCGCTTTATGTTATTGTTAACAGAATTTTTTTGAATTATACAAATTTTAGTTAATCGATGGCAAACATTCTGATTGGTTGATTTTAGAGTTAAATTATTCAGGTCCGTAAATATAAACAATAATTATTATATTATAAGTAGCGTCTGTGAAATGTGTCGTCACTCATACCAGTATATGTAGAGATAGTAGTGGAATGCTCTACTTCATAGCGTGTTCATGACGCAACTTATTAAATTGCTATGGCGGAGAATTAGTGTATGATTAAATTTATTTACTATTCTGCTCCGTCATTGTGTTTAAGGTAAAGTTTAACTCGGCCTTTAAGAAAAATCATGGATAGCAATAAAGATGAGGCTGAGCGGTGTATGGAACTCGCAGAACGATATCTACGGGAGAAAAGATACGAAGAGGCGGAAAAATTTGTACGTAAAGCACAGAAACTTTACCCAACAAAAAAAGCAGAAGGTAAGGTGGGAAAAACCCACGTCAGCTTCTATAAAATAGCTTAATCAATTCTTAGTTGTCCTTTATTTTATTTACATCTAACCACTAAATTATTGATACTATTCACACTATATGACATTTTGGAAGAGATCACTGTTGTATTTTTGGTTTCAAAGATTGTCATTTTTTTTAAAAGATTATTTTAATGTTTATATTGAATTCTTTAAGAAATATGGTTTCTATAGTTGTACAAAAATAAAACTTTTCATTCACCTTGAATCATGTGTGCCTGAATATTGATCAAGAGAGAAATGTAGTATGAGTAAGCAGAAAATTAAGAGTTTAAGTGAAATTTGTATAACTATATAGTATTTTCTTGTAATTAATGATACATTCACAGATGTATTGGCAAAAGTGACAATGATGTCAAAACAAAATCAACAAAAGTCTGAATCTGAACCTACAGTTAGGAAACGTCAAACTGCACCTAAGGAAACTACACATACTCAAGCTTCTAATGATTATACAAAGGAACAGCTTGAACATATTAAGAGGTACTTGTGTCGAATAAAGTTCTAAAATCATTTTAATAAAGATTTTTAGATATAATAATAAGATTTGTTATTTTATCATTAATATTGTTGTAATTCATTTATTTGTAGAATCAAGAAATGCAAAGATTATTATGAAATTTTGGGTGTAAGTAAAGATGCAACTGATAGTGATATTAAGAAGGCATATAAAAAGTTGGCACTTCAATTACATCCAGACAAAAATAAAGCACCAGGTGCTGCTGAAGCATTTAAAGGTAAATTAAAAAGGATAATTAAAGTATATTTGAGATAGATTTATTATGACATATAGTATTATCTATTGATATATAGTATTTATTGTGACATATGTGTAATTTATATTGTGTTTAGCCATTGGAAATGCTGTCGCTATACTCACTGATGTGGAAAAAAGAAAGCAGTATGACATGTATGGCCCTGAGGAGGAAAGAATGCAAAGTGCTCAAGCTCATCAAAATCATTCACATTACAATTATACAAGGGGATTTGAAGGTACATATTATAATATCTTTTGTCCAATATTTATTTTTTTATCATAATTATCTATCATAAATTTATTAGATACATCTATCACCATTTATTATTAAAATTTATTATTAATAAGTTTGTAACAGAGATTGTAATAAGCTTTAAGCCTCACTATGATAAACAAAGAACGATAATAATAATAAATTTATCAATATTATACTTACCAATATATATTGATTAAATAATTTTTTGTAGCTGATATAACAGCAGAAGAATTGTTCAGTATGTTCTTTGGAGGTGGATTTCCACAGCAAGAATTTTATATGAGACGTTCTGGAAGGTGGGCGAGACAACAAGAAGCACAAGCTCAACATGTTCATTCTCAGGTATGAAGGAAAAATATAGTAATTTAATATATTTAAAATATAGTAATTACAATTTCTTTTTCAATCAAATCATGCTTTTTAAAATAAATATTATGATTTTTAGCAAGCAAATGGATATACCACATTCCTTCAAATGTTGCCTGTGCTGTTATTAATATTGTTAACTATGATGAGCAGTTTCTTTATATCAGATCCTGTATATAGCTTACATTCTAACGCGTAAGTGTATTCATAATTCGCGACAAATACATTTATGACAAATAATGACGAATAAATTAGTTTTAATTGATAATTTTATGGAATGTTTCAATTTTATTATTTACGCTTTATTTTTTGGCTTCTATCTCTGGCATATTTTAAAGAGAACGATTGACTTGTATGAATGCGATTATATGCAAATTTTAAATTTGTGCACAGAAAATATTCTGTATTGAGAACAACTCAAGGATTAAGGGTGCCCTACTATGTGAAAGAAAACTTTCATACTGAATATCAAGGCAGTTTACGTAGGCTAGAAATTTCTGTTGAAGAAGAGTACCTGCATAATTTGAGACATGCCTGTTTTAGAGAGAAAAGTTATAGTAAGTATTTTACTCAATTGATTATTAAATGTCCCAGAGTAGCAAACTACGTGTAGTTCTTAGAAATAATAGTCTGTCACACAAGAGTATGCCGACGATATCTCTACAAACATTAATTTGTTTGTGATAAATTTAGTATGGATCAAAAGCACAACTATTTTGTTTTTATTTAATAATGGATCCAATTTCCTCCATTATCGATTATAGCCTGATATCGTTTCGGTATGCTTTCTATTAATTTTTTAGCGTACGAGACTGGTATTGAACTCCATGTTCTTCGAACGCGGGACATTGAAATTCTTATCTTTAATATGCGTTCTCCCTTTAGTTTGTTTTTCATAGAGGACTATATATTTTCTATAGAATTTGCATTAGGTGACTGTATTGGCCAGCCCAGTTCAATGGAAATAAAAAGATCGCTTCAAAACGTATCGCGTACGCAGTACTCATTTTTCGGATATGCATGTTCTATTTCTATGCATTGTTATAAAAGGTACTAAGACCAAGACATTATAAGCCACTGTGTATTCCAGAAAACTGTATAAGTTTAGATTATTATACTTTTCCTCACATTAGGTATCAATTTTTGTAGGTATCACCGGTATACTTTTGTGTGACAGACTGTAAAAAGAGACTTAACTTAATAGTCAAAGGATATGTCTTTATACTTTGGATATATCGTTTCTTTAATCCTTAGGGGATACGATGATGTGGAAAGCAAGAAACTTTGGAGATCAAGAATTATTTTCCAAAGCTAAAAATATCGAAATGCCCTCATGTAAGAGGGTACAAGATTTGCAAGGCGCATAGCGGCGCTACGTTTTTGAATAGAATTTTGTTGTAGATAGGTGTATATTGTATTTACACGTGTGTAGTTACTATTGGATGAAATGAAGAATATCAAGTGTAATACCTGTGCGTAATATATTCTATATATTCGCATCAATATTTATAAATGATATTCTTCTTGATTCGTCATGAAATTTTACATAGGCCATTTAAGCTGTTTGTTCCAACTTAAATTGTAAATTAATACAGAATTGATTTTAATAGCACGTATGAGGAATTCCAACATACAATATGAATATCATATTTAATTTAGTTGATCTAACATATTTCTTAAATTCTTTAGACTGAACAGTGCAATTTTATTTTGTTAGTCAGAATTATTTATGTACCGTCGCTACGACACGCAGAGGGACAGTTGGGTGGCATAGTTAGTGGAAAAAATTAATTTTGAAGATTTAGAAGTATTCCCAATTATTTATAAACATCGATTAATATTTGGCTGTTAATAATTTATTTAAAATCTTGCTGTACTATTTATTGGGTATGATAAGAGATCATCACTTTTGGTCGTTAATAATTTATTTAAAATCTTGCTGTACTATTTATTGGGTATAATAAGAGATCATCACTTTTGGTCGTTAATAATTTATTTAAAATCTTGCTGTACTATTTATTGGGTATAATAATAGATGTTAGTATGTGATGATTTTGACGATTTTGATAAATATATTATTGCAATATTAAAATTGCTTGTACACGAAAAGGATCTAGATAATAAAGGTAGAAAACTCGTTAAATGTGAAAACGAAAGAATATAAATTATATAATGTACACTGAGATCATTAACGTTAGGAAATGAATAAAATTATTTTTTGCATGCATTTGTTTTAGGCAAGGAAAAATTGGGAAAAAGAAAAACAAACATTAAGAAATGCACACCCACTTTATAAGGCCTAAGTTATATTTCCGGTAATAGCGAAATTTGTGCGAATCACCTTTTTCTTTTGTATAAAATCCAATCCTATTCACAGTATTACACAATGTCGACGATTACTATTATTAATATAAAGAATTATTAATGTTAAAAATTCCACAGACACAATATTATACTAGTTACATTCCTTCTGTTACTATGAAAAATACACGACACATTGCAAGCAAACGAAAAACCTAGTGTTTCTGACGTATATTTATATTAATTCGTATATTATCTTTCTCTTGTAAAATGAATATAGTTCAAGCTAAAGAGAGAAAAGCATTAGCTATGCATGAATTTATTGTCACATATGTCGAATTGTAATAAATAATCTTGATGGAGTGGCAGTCATCGAATCATACACATCATCGCGTCGTAAATACTTCTATGGATGTAAATCTGAAGAAAAAGGAATTTCGAACAAGCTAAACAAGTGGCCACATATGTCTGCTGTTGTTTATAAATTGTAATGTACATGGATAACATGAGATAGATGACCAATATACTCATCTTAAGGAAAAGGTTTGTTTGTGTGACATTGAAAGTTTTTCGATACTAATTGTTATCTTTGTAAATGATTAAAAAATGACTACATTTATGAACTTATGGATTTCGAACCGTTTATGCTAGTCAGTCTACCGAACTGCACATATCAAATTTGTTTTATAATTTGCTCAGCTCGTACGTATTTAATGGCACTTATTTATTTGAATCATTACATGATGTTATATATATGTCAAAGTATTTTAATTAGCTTCGAAATAAAGCAACTTGAAAATTACGATCTTTCCCATTTATGCACGTCATGCTTTCCATTAGTTCGGGAGTACCAACTTTTTAAATTAGACGATCATTCGAATAATCTACAAAAATTCGTTATGCATCGAATATTAGGTGCATGTTCCATGTTATATATCATCGGCGATTGTATTATTATCGACATATCTATCAATTAATCAATTAAATTTATCAGCAATTGTGATAACACGAATAAATACTTTTACCTATACTTCAAATAATATTCCCGATAATAGTATAGGAATCAAGTGACCTCAATGATTTCATTCAATTTAAGTTCATCGCATGCTAAGGCTTTATCGATCTTCATACGTTTCAAGTCCCTTTTATCGAGTTCTTCAATTCAGGTCAATGTGTGTGTCGATTTCCACCTGTCCAAGGTTGCCTATCTCCGATTCTATGATTCCAGAATGATGTTGCCTCACGTTTCGCTATACATTTTTTCATTCGATCCTGTCCTCAGTTGAAAAAAGCAGAAGCCAAGAAGAGAAAATCTCCTCTGCGTATAAATCGATTTTTCGTATTGTGTTTTCTCGCATAGCGCCAAATTATTTCAATTTCAATCGAACCGTATTAGAAAGTATTAAAAACCGCTACTCAATTCCACCGATCATAGAATTTCATAAAATATCCTACAAGAAGTTCCGTTACATGGAACATCTGTTACGAACGAGAATTACATTGATCTCGCTGACCATAAGGCGCTGAACGATGATCGGTAAACACGTTCCAAAGCCCGTCGGATAAAAAGTCTGTTTCAAGGCGGCCGATACTGTATGCAGGAGATCGCGATGGCTCGGTTAGTAGCCAGGTAAAATTCCTGCTGAATGCCAGGTGAAATGTCAGTCGATGCACCCACGTGATTCGTGACGACTCGAGCCGGCTGTCTGTTCGCCAGCACACGGCGCGATATTAAAAAGCTGTCGCACCACTCTCGTTCCAACTCGCGCCGATTAAACCGCCGCCGCGCAATATTTGATCGTAGAAACATTTGCTGACCGAACGTCGATATACATACGCATATGTGGTAATATACCGTTAGAGCCGCGATCATCATTACGAATTATCCAGCTAGCTTGTTATATACCTTGTATTAACTATTTTGCTCTGAGAAGCACCGATTGTTCTTTGTTTTTCGTCCCGCGACAATTGCTCGACATTTTTCCTTCCCGAGGTCCTAACATTTGTAATGCGCACCTACTTGTGATTCTGAAGAACAATACCAGGTATTTTATCTATTAATTTCTTATTTTTCTCTCTTTCTTTTAAAAGAAGTATATTTATGAATGTATTTAAACGTACTCTAGAAATTACTTACTCGATAGCGTGTCGGTTATTTCATAACGATGCAATATTAGGCGAAAGACAGCGGTGAACTTCATCCGCTAAAAGCTCTTTATCCATAGAATATTCAAATATTTTCCTTCTCGTGCCGCGTAAAAACATTTTTATTTCATCTAGATAATTTATTATCATACCATAAAAGGCAGAAGAACTCATGGTAAAAATTCCGTTTTTAGCGTTCCACTTTCCCGGTCACCGTATATGGAACGTGTTGTAAACATTTCTCTCAAATTAAGGATGCGTGTTAAATCTAGCCATCAGCCGTGATTCCTCGCGCGACTTTCGAAGCGTGCACCGCGAGTTGTTCCTTATCCAGCGTTTATTCTCTGTTCAGCGTGACACGGAGACAATGGACGAGTGGATCTGTGATCGGGATACCCTTGGATACGACGAGGCTTGTATCAACTTACGCACAGAAGATTCGAACGCCTGGCTCTACCTGCTTTCCGCGGATTGCGCGCTGGTGAGTCACGCAAGGACATGCTCTTTTTATGTTTTTTCGTGCTTTGCATACTTTTGCCTGGTTCTGTGCGATACCGTTTCCTACGAATATTCCAAATGTCGATTAGAGTCACAGGTAACCATGATTATTGGTTAAAGAGTTAAAGAGCTTTTTTTAGAACAATTAGACTGCACATGTTTATACATTTATAAATTTAAATACACCAACACATGGAAAACATCTATAGTAAATTGATCGTCATAATATTTACAGAATGAAAAAAATCGGTATTGGGGTTCCACTTTTCTAATTGCGCTCAGCAAAATATGAATTTGCATAAAAATCCACCGTTCAGTAATATATTTTTTACGATACAGACGAAGAAGTTAACCCTTAACACTTTGACTTTCAATTGTGAATATCAACCGGCAATTCCAACTTATTCTCACCATATTTCGACTTGCAAGTTTTTAACACTTTACCGACCGATAGTTTATTAATCGCCTTTTTGTCGCCGACGTTTACCGACCGATACCCTATTAATCGGCTTTTTGTCGCCGACGCTTACCGACTGATAGCCTATTAATCGGCTTTTTGTCGCCGACAATCTTTCTCTTTATTTGACCAGTAATTTGTTATTTAGTACTAAGGTACCTTGCTCGGTTGCGTCGCTTTGTAAGCTTCCTCAGTTTTATACCAATTTGAAAAACTTACCGTTCGCGATGAACGAAAAGAATGGTATCGGTGAGGCTAAACCGAAACAGAGCCGGCGCCAGGGAGAATCTGCGCCTAAGTTGCCGGTCGGACATGCGTATGCTGTTGAACCGCTAGCGGTCAGTAAAGTGTTAACTGTCAGATTTTAAAAAGTAGAGCGCCGCACATCGGTGGTGCTTGGGATCACACTTGAGTGTTGAGGGTTAGTTTTCTTTTTCTTTTATTCTTCGAATCCTTTTTCATTTTCGATTTATTACATCGTAACGTTACACGAGTGAAATAATTTATTGGTGTGATATTTGCGGTATACAGGATGAATTAATACATGCAGTTAGTTCGATAACCTTTTAATGTTTGGAATTTTGAAATTAATCAGCTTCTTTAATCGAAAACTATTCTTCGAATCCTTTTTCATTTTCGATTTATTACATCGTAACGTTACACGAGTGAAATAATTTATTGGTGTGATACTTGTGGTATACAGGATGAATTAATAAATGTAGTTAGTTCGATAACCTTTTAATGCTGGAATTATGAAATTAATCCATTTCTTTAATCGAAAACTATTTTTCGAATCCTTTTTCATTTTTGATTTATTATATCGTAACGTTACACGAGTGAAATAATTTATTGGTGTGATACTTGTGGTATACAGGATGAATTAATAAATGTAGTTAGTTCGATAACCTTTTAATGTTCGAATTTTGCAATTAATCAACTTCTTTAATCTAGACCTATATTTTTCTCTATAAAAATGTAGTTATACCACAGAGAATAATCTCGTTACAGTGCCCATATACTAGGATCAAGCAGATCGTAGTAAATTGGACTTCCAGCGTGACGATCGATACTATTCGATCCACGAGTTTGAGAGTATTGGATGCCGAGGATCCCAACGAATTTATATCAGCTAAAAATACCAGGTACATTTGGTTGACCGAAAGAAGTATCACGAATTCACGTGTCTTAAAGTTAACGCCGTCCAGTTTTATACGATTTACATTTTTTTCGCATTTCAGCGACGTGATTTGTGAGTTGACACCGAACCTGGGACAGTTCGGTGTGTACGAACTTTCTATACTAAATCGAAGCTGCGATATAAAGGTTCTGAACGCGCCAACTTATCCTTATACAGGTAAGGCTCCCTGCATCAAATAGAATTTCTAATCAAAGTTAAAAAATAACCGATAATTGTTATATGTATAAATCTGTGTTTAGGCTTTATCCAGATCTTATTTATTTATATCGCAATATCAAATTCGTCCGATGATTATAAATATTTACCGAATGGTTGCAGATAACAGTCATGTTATATCTGACTTAATTTATCAAGATGTACGACAGTACCTTGATCGTAGAAGAGATTACAGCAAAATAGAGTTCAACGATCTTGTTGATAGAAGTGTAATTTTTTCAGAGTTTCTTGTTATTTTTGGAGTATTATTACTCGTTCTATTTGGTCTGTCTGGCTTGAAATCACTGTGGCACGTATGCAGGAAGAAATATATGAAAAGTCAGGTGGATGATGGCGCGATGAAGAAACCCGCGAAACGTCGAGTGAAGGCGATTGACACGGTGCGGGGGTAAATGTTTCTATTCTATTTATTTCTCTTTTAATAAAATCGCTCTCTATAAAATATTATAGTATTTAAGAAAAGTTTAATATTACAGGGCCAGTACGTTGTTGATGATATTCGTGAACGATGGATCGGGTGGTTATAGGACTCTTGGTCATGCGACTTGGAATGGATTACTTCCGGGAGATTTGTTGTTCCCTTGCTTTATATGGACCATGGGCGTGTGTATCCCCATAGCGATGTCCAGTCAGATGAAGCGCATGACACCGAAACACCAGATATTATATGGAATCGTCAAAGTAATTGATAACAATATCACAGATAAATATAAAATTTAATTTGCATTGAAATAGTCGCAGAGCAAAATATAGGATGTAATTTGCATTCGGACAGTTGCAGAGAAAAACTGGTAGAACGTAATTTGCATTCAAACAGTTGTAGTAGGAAATATACAATTTATGCAAATTAGAATTTTTACTTTGTATTCAATCTTAATTTATTTATATTTTAATTTTTTATATGGCAGAGGAGCATACTTTTATTTCTAATCGGGTTGTCTCTGAATACGGTGAGCACAGGTGGCCAGCTTGAAACCATTCGTATATTCGGTGTTCTGCAACGATTCGGTATAACTTATTTCGTTGTCGCTCTGTTATATTTCCTTTTAATGTCGAGGAGACCAAGCAAGGTACAAGTAAGTGTATACATACTTATAAATGAAAATTTTCTGTACGTATCTCTTTATAAAAGTATCAAATATTTTTATATATTTTCTCGGAAACATGGATTTACAAAATATTTCATTTTCATTCATAGTCTCCAATGTTACGAGAAGTGCAAGATTTTCTTCTACTTCTTCCTCAATGGTGCGTGATGCTCCTGATTGTGGTCGTTCATTGCGTCATAACATTCTGCTTAAACGTTCCAGGATGTCCCACGTATGTACGTATGATTTAATGAATGACGATTGTGTCTTTACGAAAGCATCAAAAGCGATTATTCTTAGTGGATATCTTGGTCCCGGTGGTCTTCACGACGACGCGAAATACTTTGACTGTGTGGGCGGTGCAGCAGGCTACATTGATAGAGTGATACTTAAAGAAGCTCATTTGTACCATTCAGCTACGGTTTATAAATCTGGACCGTACGATCCTGAAGGAATTCTGGGTACACTGTCTTCCATTAAAGTACTGTGAAAATTTATTCGGCGGACAAATTTATTTAAATTTATTAGGAAGAATTTTTAACTTTTTTCCAATTTTACTTTTCAGACAGATAAAATTCACAGTTCCATACTTACAATAACATACCTCACGTGGAAATGAATATTATTCATTCGACATCTTTTTTTTTTTCGACATTTCTAAGTAATTATTTTCAAAACACTATGTTCATCAAGGTACTCTCACAACGGCGTTCCAAGTCTTTCTTGGCCTACACGCTGGCATAATCATGATGACTTACAAAGACTGGAAAGAACGTGTAGTCAGATGGTTAGCATGGGCTGCATTTTTCGGTTGCGTAGGATGCGTTCTTCATTTTACCAACGTAATTCCCGTCAACAAGAAATTATGGTACGTTTCCAAAAAAGGACAACGTCGTATCAATTACGTTATAAAACCGTATTTATTTGCTATTATATATGCAGGTCACTGTCATTCGTATTCGTAACCACGTCTTTTTCCTTGGCTTTCCTTTCTGCTTGCTACTTGCTTGTAGATGTCGTCAAGGTGTGGAACGGTGGACCTTTTCGTATTCCTGGTACGACTTTCACGAGATTACACAATCACTAAACAGGTTTCGTGCCAAATCGATTTAAGACCTGTTTGTACTGAAAAAAACGTAGTTTTTTAAATCATTATCGCCTTCGATACACTTTTCAAAGCAGTTAGTGTCTTACTAGCCAGCAGATATCAAATAAAGCGGCAATAAACGTTTTATTAGATTGTTAAAAGATAGCATTAAGAAAAATTCAGGTTGGCGCGCAACCTGTTTACTGTTTCAATACTCTTTTGCAACAAATGTAAAAACGATTATATTCGATTATCCGTAGGTATGAATGGTTTACTGCTGTACGTTGGCCACATGGTGTGCTATCAAAATTTCCCTTTCCACTGGAGCATCGGTAGCATGGAGAGTCGAGCACTGCGCTTATGCGAGGCCATTTGGGGCACTGGATTATGGTCAATTATTGCATACGTTATGCATGCAAAACGCAATTACATTAGCCTATGATAATATACGTTCGGCAACCTTCTACATGTATAACAGAAATTTAGTACACGATGCTTAAAAAAAAGATCAAAGGTTGCTATCACATTTATTTATTTTTATTGAATGAAAGATGATCGAAAGTTGTTACAAAAGGCAGCGAGGGGTAGACTGACCCGAAATGAGGTTCAAAGTAAAATTTACAAATAATTTATTTTGCACAACTTACATAAATATAGCACAATGATTGATCGAGGTAACGTGATGGTATTCGACACGAATACACTTCGCGTTGGTTCCTTTTTATCTCGAACGAAGATGGCGAAACAGGGAATCATCGCGACCAGGCAACGATTATTTTCAATTTTGAAATCGAAAAACCAGTCGTGTGATTCGATTCAGTGAATGTCGTTAGTCGTCGATCGTTCGAACGACCGATCGATCTCTCAAAAGATCTTCGTCTTCTCACAATATGCGCACGCCGTGGGATTAAGAGGGAAGAAGAAGAAATAAAATAAGGACAATGGCGGAAGGGATAAAACGAAACCTATACGGGGCAACAAATACAATGAGGTGACGTGGGAAGATCTCAGGAGCAGTCCTATGGTATCAGTGGTTGTCGTGTTAAAACGAATCGCAACGAATCGTCGTAAACAAAATAAAAAATGAAAAAAGAAAGAAAAGAAAACACACTAGCAATGTCATGTTTCTGATGGAGGCACCCGTCCTTGCTCAGTAATCCGTTGCATCAGGACCTAAAAATTCAGACAGACTAGATTATTAACGTCCTATAATTATCCTATGCTTCGGTTAAAAAAAAAAAAAAGAAAAAATATAATAAAAGAAAATAACTGCTCCTATCAATGGTGGATTGAATAATGGCGAGCATGTCAAAACTTGGAATTCTCTCGTGCTACGATTTTTGTAGAGGGACATTATTTTTTATGTAGAAAGGATACAGCGTCGTTCAATTGCGTGAAATAATTGATTCTCATTATAGTCTATAATTCGTTCAAAACTTGCTGGCTAGTCAAGGTACAATCGAAAAATAGTGGCCTACTTTTTTTCATTAGAAACTATTAACGATAGAGTGAGGAAAATTGGGAAAATTTGGAGTAACCAGCTAAGATTTAACAGACTGTAATAGTTATAATTAAAGCAATATAAAATGATGGTAGTTCATATTACATTATAATACTTTATAATGTATTACGTTACAATGTATTACCTTATGTTATATTACGTTATATTATATTACGGTTTGCCATATTACATTATATTATATTACGTTATATTGTACTACGTTGTATTGTACTATGTTATATTACATTATATCGTATCACGTTATATTGTACTACGTTATATTATATTACTTTATATAATATTACGTTATATTACGTTACACTATATTACATTATATTATATTATGTTATATTGTATTACATTTTGTCCTTCCTTCAAATACTGGGCAGAAGTCGTACGTTGCCATGATCGCGGACGGATATAAACACAGTCAGAGTGGGGATATCGAAAGGTGGCAAAGGGAAGCAAGTGGATCAACACAGCAGTTGTCAGTAACCAATCCTCAGGAGAGGTCGCATGTCGAGAGTTCTGAAGAAGTCGCTGGTGCAGGAAGTAAACAAGCTGTTGATCGAAGCGCTAGGTATTCAGTTCTACAGCTCAGATACATAGTAATACCCTATATTATACTACGTCATATTGTGTTACGTTATATCATATTACATTATATTATATTACGTTAAAATATATTGCGTTATATGGTATTACTTTATAATTTATAACGTTATATAGTATTTCCTTATAATGTATTACGTTATGTTATCTTACGTTATAATTTATTACCTTATAATCTATTACGTTATATAGTATTACGTTATATTATATTTCGTTATAATGTATTACATTATATAATATTACGTTTTCCACGCATCTACGGGTCGGAATCGGCTGACTGGACGAGATCCATCCGGGATTGGGCTTTAGCGCTCTTGATGTTCTGCTGTAAGATTTGTCGCGCCCGTCTATATGCCTCGTAGTAGAGGGAGATCTCTTCCTCGTCATGAGGCCGCCGACGGCGGGCTTTCTGTAACCGCCTGCGAGCGTGAACGCAGGTCGTCCTTAGCTCTGCAATCTCCGCGGTCCACCAGTACGCATTCTGTCTAGCACCAGGCACAGAGCGTGGCATCGACGCATCACATGCCGCGTTTATGTCTCGGCGAAGGTTCTTTGCCTCCTCGTCCACGTTTGTCTTCTCTCTACGGGCGTCCCCGTTCCAGGCCGCGACAATGGTTGCTGCTTGGTGCATGTCGCTGTCTACATCCTCGATGCGCCATCTTGGTGGCGGGCGGGAGCATTCCATTCCCTGAATGTCGCAGGCCTCTCCCGCGGGCATTGTCTCTGGCTCGACTTCCATGAATATAGAGGTGGTCTCATGGAACACCCTCTCTACGCCACGTATGTGCTGGTCGAGCCTCTGTTAAGTAAGAGGAGATGTAAATTATTACCTTGTAGTGTATTACGTTATAATGTATTAGTTTATAGTGTATTACGTTATAATGTATTACGTTTTAAATATATTATATATATTATATATGATTGTCATATAAATGTGTATATCATAAATCAAACGTTACTAAACGTTACTGTATGAAAAAGCATGGAATAGAATGCTAATTATTCCATTATTCATTTCTGCAATTAATCAATGAACTGTACAAAACAAAATCAAAGATTTAAATAAACGTATTTAAACGTTGACATAAACGTACGAAATTAGAACAAATTATATTAAAGTGAAATAATAGTCGTTTATATTCTGTTTCAAAAGTTTATAATACAATCTATTGGTAATGAAAACGATCAAATAAACTACCAATGGAGGAAAACGGAAGAAATTCGAAAGATTATATAAGCTTTGTTAATAGTATCTAATAAACAACTAAATAGGTAGACATTAATTCAGCAAACCTAATAATAATGTATGAAATGTAATAACAGCGATTGAAGTACTAAGAAATTCAAATTATACGTTTCGAACGGCGACAAATCTTGACGACTCGCTCTTCGACAGTAGAATGGCTATATCCCGCTAAAAGTGAGTCTAGCCGATTCTTGATTGGCTGAGGCGGCAAGGCTTCGTTTCTATGCAATGCGCGCGAGAAATTGAAATACCAAACGTCGTAAAAATTTTCTTACATTTTACGAACTGATGGACTGAACATTTTCAAGCCAGATAACTATAAGAATTTGAACACTAAGGTGCATACGTATATATGCGTATGTCAACAAACATGATTTCTTTAAGAAAATCTAGTATTTTAACAAATATTTTCAGAATGAACATATTGTTCATTATGATTTTAAAATGCGAATTTTAAGTATTATGCAAAGACAGATAATTAGAGAATTATAAATTGTTGTTACAGGCAAAATATAAAAAATTGTATGCTTATTCGTACTATGTAACAGTGTATATACGTAATCTTTCTATTTACTATTCTATTAATAGTAATATAAAATAAGATTAAAATATGAAATAAGATTATGGTCATATAGGTAATTTCTAAAATTTTCTGACAAAGAGAGGTTATTGTATGATGCATTAAATCCATATACTAAGATTAATCTTTGAAAAGCGAAAGTAATCTAACCTAAAAACTATGCACTAAATTTGAAACGTATGCGATGTATTGAAAGTTTTAAAAGTTTCTTTCAAGCTTCAGATATTTAATTTAAATTAGAGATATATTAGTAAAACATGAAATGAAATATATATGTATTTACATTATAATTTTTAAACATATTCGTATTTTGAAACATCATTAAGTAAATTTCTAAATAACTAAGAATATACTGCTTCTTATTAAATAGTTACGAATTGTTTTTATTAGCGAAAAGCTATTACGTAATGGTTGAAAAGTTGTATCGATATACCACAATAATTTAACAAAGCATTTATAACATGCGGCATAAGTACACTCTTTTATATACTAAGCTATTCGATTAATTCTAAGTATGTAAGGAATTTAAAAAGCTTTTAAAATCATATACTTATCATTGTACTATTGATTTGTTTACCTATTTCGAAATGTATGAATAGCTCGTGATATGTGCTGAAGAAAAACTAGACTATAGTTAATAATATATTTATTAACAAATACTGTCGATGTATATTTGCGTAGAGCTTGCGATTAGAATCAGAAACTAGACGATGCGTTACAATAGCGATTCAGCAGAGTGCGCAGGGCTAGTTCGTATGATGATTGCTCAAGATGCGTCGATGAACCCTAGCCAACTATTAGCTACCGATTGACTTTCCACCATGATAATGCTGCGGAGGAAGACTATGATGGAGTGTGTCTAAGGATAAGAGATCATAAGACTCGTCGAGGAGAACCTTCATTAGGAAAATGAGGAAAATGCTGTTAATTGGTTATTCTCTAGGTTGGTGGTTGAGGAAGGATGCTAACCGCCCTCGAGAATAATGCTAGCAGGAAGCATATCGTACCTGAGGAAAAGAATCTTTCTGTAGTAGGTAATAAATTTAAGGATTGCTATGACAAAGACTGTTTGTTCGTTTGAAGAACCCTAGCTAGAGAAATTGTAAGGTTTATAGCGGGTTCTTAGGATAGTTAAAAGTATGCTATGGGGGTATTTCGACATCTGGCAATCAACTTGTCTGTGTAGCAAGCCACGGGACAGAAACCGTTGCAAAGTTTGTTGTCGAGTACCGTTACATATACAATTTTGAGAATAATTGCTAAATTATTAAAACTAAAAAAAAGGCAGAAAATAGTGTGAAATTAAAAATTTTGGCAGGTTTAAGGGAAAAATGTGTTTTTTAAAAAGAAAAAATAAACTTCAAGGTGCTATAAGAATTATTTAAATAAACCTTTTGACGAACTTTTTTAGTTCATCCAGAAGAAAAATATATAATAATTTAATCCTTTTTTGGTTTTTCGTTTCAGTCAAGAATTACGAGGTGGATCTTTCCCATCGATTGAAAACTGCAGGCCATGAAACAGGCTTAGAAATCTGTTATAATTTTTCTTTTTACTTTAAAAAAATTTTTTTGTATTCGTTAAATATATATAAAACCATACCTCAAAATTCAATAACTTCGTTTCTTTCTTTCCCTTCTAAAAAAAATCACAAAAAGACGCTGTTTTAGAACATTCTAATTCAGGATACCCCCTTAAGCTCGCAGAGTAAAATAGTGTTATATAAGACCATATTAAAATCTGTTTGAACCTATGGGATCCAACTATGGGGATTAGCGAGTAATTCCAACATAGAAATTCTTCAACGATTCCAATCGAAAACTCTAAGATCCTTAATAGATTCACCTTGGTATATTACTAGAAGAAATATCCAAATTCTGTAACAGATATAACACGAGAGTTAACAATCACCAAAACCCACTAGTTACTCAATTACTTGACATAACTAAACACATACTATTCAAGTTAAAGTACCACGCCAGAATAATTTACTTATAATTCTCAATGAGAATTGATTGTAAAATTCTTCCAAATAAAAAAAAAGAAGAAATATCTTCGTTCTTAAATAATGGAGCAATTAGCGAAAAAAATGAAGAAAAGGCGAAGAAACGATGCAGAATATTCAAGACGTGCCCGTGATTTATCTACACGTTCTTTCTTTCTGTTTTCTTCTTTTTAAATAGAGGTGAAAGTAAAAAAGACGTATATTTAATAACTACTAATGTAGAGATTAAAATCTCTTTAGTGATGGAATATATAAACCGTCCATATTTTGGCAACAAGGGACAACCACTTTCATCCTGATTTGAAAATGTTATCAAGTATCCTATCTTATCAGAAATTGTAAGTAATGACGCATTTAAGTATTATGATAACATTAGTAATACCTGAAAGAATGTCCTCAAAGGCGGAAAACATTCATGAATTCTCAACTAAATTGTTTTTTCTTCTTTTTTATTTAATTTGTACTTTCCAATTTGTTCAGCTGGACATTCGGTAAATTTTTCTAGCTTAGTTGCTAAATAACATGTGGATGACTAACCCTAACCTAAACCAACCTAACCCCAACCTAACCTAACCCCAGCGGGATACTATCTTCAACGTTCAAGATGGAGGTAAATTAAAGATACCGAGTAGTAGTATCACTTTAATATACACTAGAATCATTAGCACGTTAAGATACAGAATAATGTTATGTTTAATTAATATAGTTTAGTGTAACACGAAGAGTATAACGTTCTGATCAACGCTGTTGTAAGATTCTCAAGAAGCTTTACCTGGTCTTTATTTACCAACTTTCTATACCCAGGTTTTCCTTCTTACCATGGTTCTTATGGCATGGGAATCTATTATTTTAAATTTTGTACTTGTGTACTCTCGTAGGCGCATATTCTCTGGTATTGTTAATTGATACTAGATGTTTACCTTTGACCTGACCCATCGGCTACTTAGGGTTTACTTATTAGCTTCTTAATGAGGTCTGCGTCATAAGGTTTACAATTTCGTAGATAGGAAAGTCGGACTTTTCAAAGAAAGACATATGTTGTCCAGGTCATAAACGGACAGGATACGATTGAAAATGAAATGCACTTTTGGAAATATTTTTTCTTAATGAACTCTTCATTACCAACAGACTCAAATTGTACTCTTCTTACATAAACAACATATTTTAGCGATTTTAGAAATTTAGTAAGAGGCTAAAACGGTTTTGGATGGACAGAATCATTTCAATAGCCAAAAAGAAACGTTAGGAGAATTGTGTAAACATAAAGTTGGAGTTAATGGTAGATTTATTATTCTGCTGTAGATCTTTTTGGGCCTTCTCATTTTTAGTTCTTTGAACCTTCTTTATTTCCTGTACTTTTGTAATCTTTTTTATTTAATTTAATCTTGTTTGTAATCTTCCTTTTTAATCTTTTTTATTCAGTGTCAGTATTATTCAATAACCAACTGAAATACAACAGCACGTTTTACAGAATTCATATTTAGACAGAAATCGTTAAAATATTTTGAAGTACTGTGTAGAAGAAAATGTTTAATACGTTAAAGATGAAAATTACCAACGATAGAAAAAGGACCCTAATGTTTGTAAGATACTATTCCATTGTAATTCTTGCAGTTGAATATAATCTTAAATAAAAAGATAATTACTTAATGCAATGAAATTACTCAAGTGTAAAGTTATAAACAAGGTCTGATTTCTAATTGACAAACCTTTGAAAAAGGCGATTTTTTTTTTGCGAAATTTTCGCGTTTTTCCCTTCAAAGTGTTCCAAAAAAGTGATTAATTGAAATTTCGAAAAACCCTCCCAGCGTTACCTGGGGAAAACTATTATCTAACGAATGAACTTTGATTTTTTAATTTCAGATGATCCAGCACTAAGTTACGAGGGGCACCGCAATTCTACTTTTTTTTCCGAGACACGTCCGAATAATTGCTGCCATTGCCGTATTTTTTAATATTTCTTCGTAAAAATTTTATACAATATTCTTCGAATGTCATACTTTAATGTACTATTAATTTTAATAAAGAAATTTTAACTGTGTCGTCACAAAAAATTCACAAAAACATGCCTTCCTTTTGTACGAATCAACCCCCCGCCCCTTAAGAACTCCCCATAAATCTTAGTACTTTTATAATTAAAGTCCTTCACATCAAACAAGTATCCTTTTGATTGAAAGTATCTTCCTTAGATTTTTCCACTCCGGGAAAGTACGGGAAATTTGGTTTCTCTCGCTTATAATGCCTTTCACTAGCGACTCTTTTTCAGGGCCAGGTAGCGCCCTTTCCTACCCTTCTAATCTTTTTTCTTAGCCAATCGGCAGCGATGACCGTTGCCCCCACTTTCCTAACGAAAATTAACCAATCCGCTCGTTTCTAGACACACTCATCGCTAGTTTTCCTCCGTGGCATCATCGTCAGAGAAATTTAGTTACTTCAGGATTTTTGAACAGTCAACCTCTTAACTTATTGTCCATCAGTCGACATCTCATCGACGCGACATCAGTCATTATCTCTAAAACTTATATTCTGTGAGAAGAAGTTATAATAAGTTGGAATAGAAATTGTGTTGCTAATTCAGTGCTACCGCGAACGGTCGAACATTTTGCTCCTACGAGCCGGAGCTCGTGCACTACCGTCAAGTGAAACAGTGTACACCCCAGTGACACCCACAACCATATAGTGTCACGGGGCTGCATCACTATCAGTGCAGTGAGTTCCAATAACTTTAAGACAACTAGAGGGTTATCTTCGGGGAGAAAACACCTTCATCGCGAAGCACATCCATACAGGAGTCCGCGGTGCAGTGGCGAGCAACCTCCCTTCCTACCATAAACATGGTTAGCAGGGAACAAATCAGCTTGTTGAATCGGAAACGAGGTTTCCTGCTCCGTCGACTCAAATTCACGTCGAAACGAATATACGAATATCAAAAGTCCGGTCAACACAACAAAGCTCTCTTGATGTCATACCGCAAAACTGTCGATGAAGTGTGGAGCAGATTCAACGTTGTGCAAGAGGAATTAGAGTCATTCGACGAAGAAGAACACTCGCGCCTAGAAACCATCTTAGACTTCTATCACGCTCTGGACACACAATTAACAGAACTCATAGATAGAGTACAACCATCACCATCGGAAACATCTGTAAGCGTTGAATCATCCCCAACATCGTGGCCGATAGGAATGAAATTACCAAACATACATTTACCTACCTTCGACGGCACCGCCGAAAACTGGAGTGCCTTCTACGAAATCTTCTCTTCCATCGTAGATCGAAACGATCAATTGACGCCTATACAGAAGCTACATTATCTCCAGGCATTCGTAACTGGTAGAGCAGCGAGGTATGTTCAATCATTGAAAAGCATTGGAGTTGGTTATACGGACATTATCGTCGCCCTCAAGGAGAGATTTGAATGTCCACGACAGACTTGTCTACGTCACTTCTCCGCGATGCAAAATTATCCTAGACTGACCAAAGAAACACCGGAAGCCTTAGCTCATTTAATCCACACAATGAAGCATCATCTCCGCGCATTGAAGAATTTACGTGACCCAGTCACGTCAAACGCCATTATCATCGGCCTATTCTTGTCCAAATTAAATCCAGATACCATACAACAATGGGAGCTCACTATACCCAACAAGAAAATGCCTCCATACACTCATTTAATAGATTTCCTTGAAAAAAAGATAAATTGCGTCATAACGACATCCGTTGCTACTCCGGCAACACGAACAACAGAACAACATAAGCCTCCCCGACAAGGCTGCCCACGGAGAAACGCATTCACCGCTACGCACTTTCCGTTGATATGTCCAATCTGTCAAGGATCGCACAGAATTTGGGTTTGCGACATTTTTAAAGCGAAACCAGTCAACGAACGTCTTACAGCCATCAAAGAATTATCCGCGTGCATCGAGTGGCTGAGAAAGGAGCACCCGATTCTTTGTTGTACTTCCAGATCCTGTTGTGTGTGCGGACTTCGCCACCACACGCTTCTGCATCGGGACGAAACCGAAGTGAATAATCAGTCGAGCACAACCAGCCCAACATCTAGTCGAGCGCCAACACCACCTTCGACACCATCTTCGACACCATTTTCGACACCATTTTCGACACCATTTTCGACACCACCTTCGACACCACCTTCGACACCACCTTCGACACCTCCTCCGACACCTCCTTCGACACCTCCTTCGACACCTCCTCCGACACCTCCTCCGACACCTCCTCCGACACCTCCTTTGACACCTCCTTTGACACCTCCTTTGACACCTTCTTTGACATCTCCTTTGACATCTCCTTCGGTATCTCCTTCGGCACCCTCCTCTACAACACCCTCCTCTACAACACCCTCCTCTACAACACCCTCCTCTACAACACCCTCCTCTACAACACCCTCCTCTACAACACCCTCCTCTACAACACCCTCCTCTACAACACCCTCCTCTACAACACTCTCCTCTACAA
>JACXIT010000154.1:211660-225494 GCA_014737525.1 Bombus difficillimus | reverse complement strand
ACCCTCCTCTACATCATCCTCTGCATCCTCTTCGACAGATCGTTGGACACCCTCTTCGACACGTCCTTGCTCACCCTCTTTGACAAATCCTTGGATACCCTTTTCGACGTATCTTTGGGCACCATCTTCGACATATCCTTCGACTTCTCCTTCGACAGATTCTTCGACATCTTGGACATCCTCTCCAACACCCCCTTTAACGGCAACCACATTCGCATCGTCATTACCTGAGCAACCTTATTCAACGCAACCAAGCATCTTGAATATGCTACTAACTGTTGCAAAGCGTTACAAAATGTTCGATATCAAGAAGATGATATCGGAGAATCATTGTCCGGGACAGAATGTGAAGACACCACCTTCGCCGCCTCCGAGATGGATCATATCTGCGACTAGCCCGAATCAGAATCTCCACGTCACGCCGAAACGAAAATGAGACCGAGAAGCTCGAACGAACTCGCAACACTATCAAGGTTTTGATATCTCGGAGTCGCATTATCGAAGCAGTCATAGACGACTATGGACAAGCTATTGGATTACGAAGATATTTGGAACACTACCGGGCAATCAAACCGTTCCACCTGGCCTACCAGGTCTACCGATGAACTCGCCAAAAAGTACGAAGCAGCGCATTCGTTGTACAGTCCCAGAATGGTGACACGTCCTAGGAAAAAACTAAGCCTAATGCTGGCCAATTCCGAGCGCAACTGCTCCCCTGAAACCAGAGTCCAAGCAGGACAGTCCGTTTGATGCGAAACCAGCGGACGCTGTTGCGTATAACGCAGCCATAATATCAAGAAGATAACTTAAGAACAATCCAGCACCAAATAAAGGTCGACACAATGAACCAGGCTGGCTACAAACGCCAGCAGCTGTAAATTTTAATCAACTGGATCCAAAAGTGGGTGTCACGATATAGCGGTCCCTTCTCCATGTAATTTTAACAGGAACAAAAGCATTGTAAGGCGTGTTTCTTACCGAATCAAAACAGGATAAAGACATGAAACAACTTATTATTGCGATACTCGTTCCGATAAGTCAAGGATGCATCTTGGCAGATTTTTTATAAATTATTATAAAAAGAAATACAGAAAAAATATTAAAAAATATGTTCAAAGATGTAAATGTATATATAGATTATTCAAATATGTTTTTAAGTTAATTTTTGTATAAAATCATTTTATATTACTTGCAAGACACTCGATACATACGCGCAAAATCACCTCGAGTTGCTGCTACGACCGACCGAAAAGGCCGTTAATCAAATTTAGTTTATCGACCAACTTCCAATAATCTCTATCATAAGATGTTTGTATATAAAGCGCGAATTTTTAAAACTTCAAAATCAAAATTATTCCCACTTAAACCGTCAATTGGATCAAACTTAAAAAAGTGATTTCTGAAACAAATGATAGTAGAAATGTTTATGCATGACATGATTTGGAATAATGATATTTAGAACAAAATAAGCTATTAAAACAATTTTCCTCTAGACCTCTTTTAAATTTCCCTCCGTGTCTTAAAAATTATTTGTCGTACGTGAAATAGTTTCGGTAGAAAATTGTAATTAATAAAATTATCTATAAAATGAGATGTACGTTACGTTAATGATGCTTCAATGTCTAAAATTGTATCTTTGGTACAGCTTTTGTTATGTTTGCGTAATTTCAGCCGAATAATGTTTATGAAATGTTGTGTGTTCTCATACCTTACAGCATGAGAAGATTATGCGTTAATCAAATTGTAACAAATGATAGCAATGTAACAGAATACTATATCTATAAAATAATATTAGAGTTTAGAGATGTTAACTGTATTGGCGAGAATTTCTTTTGTAAAGTGGATATGTATTGGAAGAAAAAATAAATTATTTCTAATTGATAGAAAATACAGTGTAATGCATGTGTATATATAATTCTGATTGGTTTCGGCTATTTGGGCGGTAGTGATATAGGGAGGGAATATTTGCTGATGGTAATAGAGAGAGGATTCGCCTTTGTATGTACAATTACCTGCGAAATAGCGCTACCGTGGTCGTCATAGAAAACAGTGATATGTATTTTGACATATCTGGTTACCGACTAACCGTAAGTTTTGGAGACGTATAATTACCCGTAATAAAACGTTTAAAAGCATTAATTAGGTGCTAAACCTTCGAAAGTGTTTAAGTTTCACGTTTTGACATATACGTGATTACGCGCAATAAAATGTTTAGAAGGATTTGCTAAATCTTTAAAAATATTTAATTTTACTAGACATTGAATGAGATTTGTTACATTTTCGTTCGTGTTTGATAAATTAATTATTCTTCTCGTAGCATAATAGTTTTCACGTGCTTACTTGACGGTAATTGACACATTACACTTTTCACATATTGGAGGTTCGTGTGTAAGTATTTGTAGGTAAAGTCGTACGTACACTATGTCTGCTTCGCCACAATTATAATTTGTATAAAATTATGTTCTATAAAAAAACAAGAAAAAAAGCTTTTAAATTCTCTAAATAATTTCTTGTTGTCTGTATTGTAGCGGATTATGAGGAGTATGAGGTTCTTGGATTGCAATGACTATAGTTATATTGCTGTAGCAACCGTCAAGTGTATTCGTAATAAATAGAATGAATATAAATTATAAATAAATTACAAATAAATTATAAATGCCGTCGATAGACGTAGTACAAACGTTGTCGTCAGATAATATACTGAATGCTCGCGGATAATACTAAGACTCGTATACTTCGCAAATAAAGACTCGGATGATAACTCGGTAATATGTCGATAATGATAACTGTCACTCGCGATCGTGTCCGCTTATTTTATACTGGCCGGGGGGGGGGGGGTAGTCAGAAAATTCCAACTTGTCCAAGTACGACGGTTGCCCTCTACGACGACATTGTTTTTGTCCGGGGATGTGCTATTGTTAATTTCGTGTGTCGAGGCGGTGTCCGTGTTCCGAGGCACAACAACAACATGAGTCGCTCTCGCTTCGCCTCGACCTATGACTCACGAATAGTGACTTATTGATAACTGAATTATACTCACTATATTAACTATACTGGAGTCTTGGTAACTTGTAACTGGACTTTTTCTGAACTAGTAATTATATTGAATTTTTCTCACTAAACGGATTGACTTTTCCTGACTGACTGAAACTTGGCTTAGGATGTTACGCTTATTTATATCTAAGTCTACCATGGGATGATTGTCACGTGACAAATTGTTCCCATGGGAATCGCAATGCTGCTGTCCAAGTTTCTCATCGGCCGTACGTGACAGAATGTGGATACTGTAATCGCTTATCTTCTGCTGAAGTTTCGTCTGCGATGTTTTTGGAACCTTCCATGTTGATGCTAGTGGGAACGTTCAAGGTATCTCTAGTATACGTATCCTTGCTGAAGTTTCGTATGAAATGTTTCTGGAACCTCCCATGCTGATCTTAGTGAGAACGTTCAAGATACCGCTGGTACGTGTGCCTTTGATCTCTTAGTTTTCCCACTGACACTGCGTGAGAAAATATCGCCTGATTGTCGCGCAGAATGTTGCGGCGAGGGAATCGTGGTGGGGTGGTCGCGCGTGCAGAGTGGCTGTCCCATTGTTCCGCCGATTTTCGATCGTGCAGCACGTGTCATTTCGCGCTCTTGAACAAGGTCTTCCTTCATGTTGTTTTTGATATGCGTTCTTCAATTATACACACGGAGACGTCTACGTCTTTTGGCATCTGGCGAAGATATGTAATTTTACATATGTAATTTATCTCTTGCTCGTTTTTTGGTTAGTCTATTAATCGATCTAATAGTATTTTTCCTTTTATTCGTATGTGTCTATATCTTGTTAGTTCTTTATTAAAGTATTTTATTTTCGTTGTACCGTATGTTCGTTTCGTGTGCTCGGATCGCTATTCGCGCTATTCGCATGTTGTAGCTTTCGCTTCTTGTTACGGCACATGTAGAGCGCGGGACGTGACAGCGTACGCATGGTGATGAAAAATATGGCGGGAGAAAAAGAGTGCTGAGACGCGCGCAGTGTGTTTCTACGAATATCTTGTAAATCACATATTAAAAAAATATGAAACTATTTTAATATCATTTCTACGTGTAGTGTGAGCGTTCCTATACACTTATTTCAGGGACTAAGATCCACAATTCTCAACATGAAGCACAAATTGTAAATTGCCCTTGATCCCGTAACTGTGTTTAATCATCAATTCGGCTTTCGGAAACAACATTCTATGATAGAGCAAATTCACCGTCTAATCCATAAAATCAGCCAAGATTTAGAAAAGAAAAAATACTGCTCTGTGGTATTCCTGGATATTCAGCAGGCGTTCGATAAAGTGTGCATGAAGGACTTTTGTTCAAACTAAAGAAAATCCTACCACACACCTACTACTCTATCCTAAAATTATATCTAACCAATAGGCTGTTCATGATTAAATACTTAGACGTTATAACCGCAACATTCTCAATAGAAGCTGGTATACCCCAAGGCAGTGTCCTCGGACTTGCTGTTCACCATCTACATTGCCGATTTACCAACCTTAACAGAGACAACCACAGCCACATTTGCTGATGGCAGAGCTTTATTAGCATCCCACTCAGACCCGACAATTGCCTCCTCAACGCTCCAGCGAGGTCTCGATTCGTACCTTTACTCCTTGTATTTTGAGAGGGCTATAAAAAATGTACGTTTTCCTTCTAATTAGAATACTTACTATGATATACAATGTCAGATTGAGAATCAAATACTTTCCAATCAACTAACAGGTCGGCGGGGTGGCCAGCTACGCTCGTTACGGCCTGGAAGAGGAAGGCCGAAACGACGCGCCGTGAGTTCGAATCTTCGTCCTGGAAAATTATATTTGCAACGGATGGAAAACCCAAAATCTCTCTCAAAAGTAATATACAACGGACAAGCAGCTTCTCCCTTGTGTGTGTAGGATGGTACTTTCTGTGAGAGCTTGTGGTGTTAGAGGTGCTTGGTAAGCACCCAGGGCGGACGATTGTTGTAGTTTAACTGCTGCCTCTCTGACCGTCCCGCCCGTGGAGGTTTTAGCCGGTAAGAATCCGGCACTACCTTTCTAGCGCCCTGTGTTTTCTATGCTCCACAGGGCGATGGTTAAAGGTGTCTATGAAGATTTCCTCCACGTAAAAAAAAAAAAAAAAAATTTTTTTTTTGTAATATAAATAATATATATATATAAATAATTTCACGATATATTCTGCATCGAACAGCTACATGTTTTTAAATATAAATTCCTAAATTAATATATTAAATTTGACCAATATAAACGATAATACGGATTCTTATAAATCGAGCAATTGTATACAAACAACAAATGAATATACATAATGTTTTTAAAGTAGCAATGCTGAAGGAAGTTACGACCGAAGTTTGCGAGAAATGTTTTAAGAGAAGAACAGAACACCAAGTAGATGAACGTAAAAATAAGAGAAACTAAAAAATGCTTTGCTCGATTGATAAAATGCAAAATGTAAATAATAATAATAAAATAAATGATTGGTATAATATGAAGTTGCAAATATCGATGGGCTTTTCATTTCCTATTTAATTGAAAGTTTAATTAAAGATCACATTCATTAAGAATGTTTTCTAGAAGCAAAAGATTTAGTTACGAATAATATCTTTTCTATTCCAATGTAGACAAATTTATTACAAAAAGGAGAAAGTAGAAAATGTATAAAAAGTCCCCTTACTACTGTAATTAAAAAAATGTTTACAAGAAACCAAGAAACAATTTGAAAAGAGAAGAGATAGCAAATTTTTTAAAGACTATCTTTTTCTAATCTTTTTTCCAAGCATAAGGGAAAAATCGATAAAGATAAAGATATTAATTCATACTATAAAAGCAGTGCATACACACACACAGTAAATAGAATACAATAAAACTTCAAATAAATAGAATCAGCAACTTTCCTATTTTATTTATCGCATTTTGTGTATTAGCGACTAGCTACTAATTATATATATAATGACATGATGGAAGAGAACGTTTTTTTAAACGCATATAACTTTCTTCGTTTTTTACGATTCATGAAAAATTTTCAATATCTCAGCCTATCGGAGAATACAGATAGACAAGTTATTATTTTATAAGCGACGCTCATTTGTTTAAATATCATTCATCTCCGTAAATGCACAAAAACATGTAGGTACTTTGCTCTAAATTATCATCATGCAATGACCTAGTATTCAACGAAGCAGAGATATGCAAGTTTCTTATCCCTCGAAATCTAGTTCTCACAAAGCAGAAATAACCTCGAATCAGAAAACAAAATGTACTCTCGAAATGACAAGGCGCGTAACGTTCGACAAGCATAAAATAAGCAGCGCTTTGAACCACATTATCGAGCGTTTGACACGTGGAAATGATAACACGGCAAATAAACATCGGTAATTCTTCGTAAAACTAATCTATCTGTCGTATTGTATCCATGGAGCGAGTAAAACGATTTCTCGCGCTCCGCAAGGTTCAAACATCATTTTGGACGAAACGCGAACACGAATATACACTGACGCGAGCTCGATACGAATTAAGCAAATAAGCGTGGATTGAACGCACTAGTAGCAAAATTCGCTGGATGTTAACCTATCGACATCTGGGACACAGCTCCGGTCGATGGAAAATCTTTACCGCAACGTTTCATGTATATCCAGATTCAGTAACAGATATAATACGAGAGTTAACGACCACCAAAACCCACTAGTTACCCAATTACTAGACACGACGGATCAGATCCATAGACTAAAACGACAATACTCTTTAGATTTAAGCGGTAGATTCAACTAGAATCAAATACGCTATAAATTTTTATAATCCAAGTTACAGTACCACGCCAAAATAATGTACTGAAAATTCTGTAAAAGAATTGATTGTAAATAGTCAACTAAATAAAAAAAAAAAAATACAAGTACAGAGATAGTGTATGCCGGTTGGAATTATCGCTTGCTCAATGCTATTGTTCAACTCTACGCTTACTATTCTAATGTATAACTCGCTGTAATGATTTGTTATAATGATTGTCCTAGAGAGGACGTTCGTCTATTTTTATCGACCGATGGTATTGTAGAAAGTTCGAGATAATGTTTTGTCCGCAGTTTGTTTACCTTTAGATCTAGCAAAGCAAAACAGCGTTGACACTACAAGGCACAACAATACGAGTCTCTGCTGATTCGAATCTTCCGATGACTCATGTGCCGCTACAGAGTTAATATCAGTGAGGTAATTATCATGCTAATAATGCTTCGTTATATATCGTGTTATTGCTTACATGTTTTTTGATAGAAGTTAATATTAATACTTATTTGAAGCATAAAACGCGCGATAGCGTAATATAATTTTTCTATAGAATTTTCCACGCCATACCTTTATGAATTTTCACCGTCATAGTTAAATAGACCATATTTTTCTGATGTCCAACACATTCATTTTCAATAAACCAATTTGGATATGCTTTACTTACAGCTTCAGATACCATCCAAATATCTTATCCGAAACAAATGTTTCGCTGCGTAGTACAGGATAAAAGTGACAGAATACGGCATTTATACTCTAATAAGACTCTAATAAGTATTGGAAAGTAATCGCCTCACTAACATATGCGCGATGGGTTATACAAACATATGGGGGTTACAAAATAATGAAAACATCATATCTAGAATTTTCTGTACTTCGTTTAGCACTGTACTTTTTTTTCATTATTTAATTTGTACTTTATACTAAATAATATGTGGATGGTTACTCCCAGCAAGATACCATCTTCCACTTTGCCCATTTTAATTCTTTAGTGAGGTCAATAGGGTGTATTCTTTTTAGTCTTCTTTCTATAAGAGTTTTGCTCGCTCCAGCAGCCAGCTGAAGGTTCGATGTGTTGTCATTTTTTCCTTGCATATTTTGCGTATCTGCCAATTTCTTCTTTGGCCGTTGGTATTTTTAGGTCTTTGCGTATATCCTCGTTTTTGACATACCATGGGGCGTTGACTATTGTTCTCATTTAGACTTTAGCGAAGGTTCTTTCCACATTGAGAAACAACACGGTGCAGTATTTTCCTTCTTCCATTGATTTGATTACGTCGCTTGTCATTCTGTATATTTACTTTACTGTATTCTGATTCTTTCTAAATCCAACTAGTTAACCTAGGAATAGGTAATTAGCTATTGGCGGAACAGGCAGATACGCTCGTTAAGGCCCGGAACTGAAGGCGACGCGGTGTGAGTTCGAATCCTCGCCCTGGTGGATGATACATTTCCAATGGGATTGGAAAACCCAAAATATCTCTCTTGAAAGTAATACTATACAACAGGCAAGCCAGAGAGAGAGAGAGAGAGAGAGAGAGAAGAGGAAGAGGTCCCTTGCGTGTTGTGTTTGATACTTTCTGCGAGTGTTTGGTGGTAGTAGAGTTGCTTGGTAAGCAACACCCCCCAGGGCTTGACGATCATCACTCGCGCTGATCTACCGTTCCGCTCGTGGAGGTTTATAGCCGGTATGTATACCAGCCGGGCCGCGCACCACCAGGTGAAGTTGTGTGTTGTGTTCACAAAGGTGGGAATTTCCTCCACGGAAAAATAAAGAAAATAAGACAGCGGCAAACGAAAAGAAAGAAAATACAAAAAAAAAAGAAAAAAAGAAACGAAAAAAAGGAAAAAAAAGAAAAGGAAAGAAAGAAAGAAAAAAGAAACAAAAAAAAAATTTTTTTTAATGCGGCGGAGGGTGATGACAGGCAGGCGGCCGAAGACCGCTCCGCCGCCTCCCACGACTAACAGGATGGGTGGTGCTAGGGGCAATCACCTCCCCTAGCATCAGATTAATATCAGTTAGGGAACTTTTAGGATCCGCTCACCATCAAGAGGTCGTGGGGAGTGCACCGGGAGTAATTTGCAAGAGGTCCCGGGGCATTCCTGTCACACGCGTGGGCAGGCCATCGTGGATTTTTAATCGGTAAGTCCGCAATCACTTAGTTGCCAATCCAATAGTACAAGATTCCTCCTGTTTCTATCCTATTCGTGGTTTGCGGAGAATTTCTGAAAAAAGAAAGTTGGCTTGTCGCATCGATAGCTGGTTATGGAATGGTTGGAAGAGTTTTTGTAAAATTCCTGAATGGGAAAAAATAAGAAAGGTTAAAAGCCTGACGCTGCTGGGGGTGTCTCTGGCCTTCGTCTCGTTCAACATTTACGTCCGGCTTAAAGCCATCCGTTCTTAAACAATGGGTGACAAAATGATCCTGGTTAAGTAGCGACTCGATACGACACAACATACGATTAATAGATTCAAGGAAAAGCCAGAATACAAGATAGATATAATTGGAAGGAAAGATACTGTTTATAAGCGGATGGTGGCTTTAAATTCTTATTTGCTTTTTATAACACTGTCTCTGCACATTTCTATATCTGTGGAAAATTCCCTAGCCTGAAGATAAAAGTCTTACTCCTTTATCCGGAATTTCTTTTAATATTTTTGCTGTTATTATATCGTATTCAGGTCTTTTCTGTTGTTTTTTTTAGTTTTTGATTATTACTTTCTTTTATCATTTTTGTTTAAGATTTGTTACTTGTTATTGCAATCGATATTTGGTTCTTGTGCGTTAAAAAATTTTTAGTATCCATTTATATTATTATTTGGTTTATAGCATGTCTGGTGATAATTAGAAGAAATAATCTTTTTGTAGCTCCTTCCTTACAATCCAACATTTGTATCTTGCCGGATGATTGTTTCTGCAATTTGCACAGATTACCTTTTTTATTTTTTTACATATGAGCAATTAATCGAGAGATACATACCTGAACATTTGACACGGGTAGATAATTTATTACAATAATTTTTCGTGCGTCCATGTCGTTTACACACTCTGGAATATTATTATTAGCTCTTGGCGTTCCTTCTTTTATGAACGTGTCACATACCACATTGGTATCATAAATTTCCTTGTTGTTTTTGTCTTATTCAAGTTCAGAGAGAAATATTGACAATGGCGTTAATGCGACACTTTTGCTTAAGTAAATTATGTTGTGTAGCTTGTGTCTCCTTCCCAATATATCTGTTTTGATATGTTCTATGTTAAGCTTTGGATGTTTGTTACTTATAATTCTCAATTAGAATTGATTGTAAAAAGTCTGCCGAATAAAAAAAAAAGTTTTGGGTGTAATTCTTTTATCATCTGATACCTTTTTCTATCTTTGCTTAGTAGGTATAATAATTTACATTTTTATTTCTTAGAATTTTTCTTACTATCCTGTATGCGTCCGTATCGACCTCTTGTAGTTTCATTTTATCTTTCAATTGTTTCATTATATGTTTTTTAGTTCTTATATGTAGTTTTAATGTTTCCATGTTTAATTTAATTTACATTATATTTAATGTATAGTTTTTGATATAAAAGTAGAACGATTTTGTAAATTCTCATCACTAAGGTTTTGCAATGTTATATATCTGTTTGGCGTTTACGGATCTTTTAACCATTTGCTATTGGTTTTCACGTTAATTAGTCTTATTTTCGTACGTGAATTTTCCAAATCTAGTTTTGTTCCACTTTTCCTTTTTAGTTTGACTAGCTTCCATTGTACATTGATAACTTTTTCATTTCCGTCTGCCACCTAATAAAGAATTAAATGTGTCTTGCAAAACGTGTTTTTTCCTAAAAAATATCAAAATTTGTTAAGTATTTCTGAATAATATTTTTGAATTTGATAAATTTACAAATTTATATATCCTATTGACCATTAACGCTCCAAGTGTGCCTCTCAAGCACTACCGATGTGCAGCACTCTACTCTTTTTAAAATCTTTCTTTTTTTTTTCTTTATTTGGTAGAATTTTTACAACCAATTCTCATTGAGAATTGATAAGTAAATTATTCTGGCATGGTACTACGTCGTGTTTAATAAGTATTTATCGTATGACTTAAAAACTTGCAAATCGAAGTATGATGAGAATAAGTTGGTGTTGCCGATCGATATTCACAATTAAAAGTCGGAGCGTTAAGAAAATGAGAATAATTAACATTAAATTTGTATTTGTGTTCAAAATTTTAATCAACTTATTCTTTACATATTCTTTATATATACATACATATGTACACATATTATAATATCAATTACGATGCTTATAATGACAATACCATTACCATTTATAGGTTCTGTCTTCAGTTCCAGTTATAAAGTACATTTCACTGTAGTTAAAGTAGTTCACTGTTGTCATAGCTTTAAAAACAATTTTTTTGTATTCGTTAAATATATATAAAACCATACCTCTAAATTCAATAACTTCATTTCTTTCTTTCCCTTCTAAAAAAAATCACAAAAAGACGCTGTTTTAGAACATTCTAGTTCAGGACACCTCTTAAATAAACCTGTTTCGCTTTTCATTCTAACAGAATTTAGAAAACAAAACATATTCCTTGAATGAATGACGTATTATTGGGTTGGCAACTATGCGATTGCGGATATTGTCAGCACCACCTATTGACAAAATCAGCAATTACTTAGTTGCCAACCCAATAGGTGTAAACAAGTAACTACAATAAAACATAATTATACAAGTAATAAATCAGCACGAAAAAATGTCAATATATGTTAATACAGTAAAATGCTGATAAAATGCAAGCAATCTGTTTTTAATCTGTTATTCATTCTTTCACGCCGTATTGTTTGTCGCCATATAAATCTTATGTAAACAATACCAAATGTAAAAAGGTAAACAGGATATTTCAGGCCATATAAAAGCAGCCACGAACTAAATGTTTATTACATTCAGATACACCATCCAACGAATAACATACATATAATCAAAATGTATCGCTTCTTTCTGGCTTCGTTCGTCATCATGGCAACCTATTTTGTTTGTAAGTATCTACTTTGAATAATTATTGAACTTGTTTGCATGTACACATGTAAAGCATTTCGTTGTGTGTATTGTTTTTTCTTTTTTTTTCTTTTTGCAAGAATTTGACAATCAATTCTCTTATTTTGTATATTTTGAAGAAAAAAAAAAAATTCTGCATTTTATTGGAAATACCTGTATTCAGTGAAGAAAGTATCTTAAGTAACGTTGTATAGTTTTATTAAAGAATATACTGGATAGATAATATTTGTTATTTTATTTAGAATTTCAACTGAACTAAATAGAACTGTAGGATAAGAGAAACAAAATTACATACATAAAGTTAGGCATACTTAAATTTATTATTATCGAATTCGTTCTAAATGAATCATCAATCAGAATTGCATTCTTTTTACAATCTTTAGCATTCTTTATTCAAATTTAAGATATTGTTCCATTTAAATAACATTCGCAGTTTTAGAACTTTATTTCTAATATATACATTGTCAACTCATGACTGTCTCTATATTACTTTTCGAATCTTGCTTATATTTTACACAATTTTTAAATATTGTATAAATATTTAAGTGAATAAAGATAAGCGTGTAACAGACCGTGGAAAATTTCTTGTAAGAGTAGTGTTCAACATCGAGTCTGAGACATTTATGAGAGAATACTAATTTTTAATTAAAGATATTAATTCCTAGTATTATAAATTTGAAAAAATTTAATTATTTGACAAGTTTAAAAATGTCTAATATCATTTAACAAATGAAAACAGTAACCCAGGCGAGCTGCCCAGTTAACGAAGTGTGGAATGACTGCGGTACTGCCTGCCCGCTAACTTGCCAGGATCCTAACCCTAGAATTTGTACATTGGTTGGTATTTAAAGTCTATCGAAAATGTGTTAAACATATTATTGTCTCGTATAACATAAAATAATACTGTAGTACTACGTACCGATAGTTATTTAATCATAAGTTACTTGTATCGAATACAACAATAGATTAAATATTATTTTATATTTTAGCAATGCGTTCCAGGCTGTGAGTGTGAAAATGGATTAGTTAGAAACGAGTGGCAAAAATGTGTTGAACTAGATGATTGTTAATGAGACAAAAAAACTTAATTTTACAAGAAGATGTAAAAGAAGGACTATTACTCTGAGTATTATTGAATTATTTTCACAAAAATTCTTGTTCGTTGAATAGAAATCTACCTAATATTCTATTTCATATATGCAGAAGTGAAATAAAAAAGATTTATATGCAAATTGGTTTTACCTTCTTTTGTATTATATATTCAACACCAAATAATGAATTTAACGTAACACCGATCCTACTGGGGTTATCTAGACAACTCCATGCCTGCTATACTCGCAATTTGCTGCTATATACAGAAAACATCAGCAGGTTTGCACTACGTCACCCGTAGTCTCTGCCAAATCCAATGCAACTACGGCTTTTTTCTATATTCAAGACCAAATAATGAAATTAACGTATCTCCGCTGTTACTGGGGTAATCTAGACAATTCCAAGCGCGCTATACTCGCAATATGCTGCTTTATAAAGAAAACATCAGCAGGTTTGCCCTAGGTCAGGCGTAGTCTCTGCCAAATCCAATGCAACTACGGCTTTTTTCTATATTTAAGACCAAATAATAAATTTAACGTATCTCCGCTGTTACTGGGGTAATCTAGATAATTCCAAGCGCGCTATACTCGCAATTTGCAGCTATATACAGAAAACGTCAGTAGGTTTGCACTAGGTCAACCGTAGTCTCTGCTAAATCCAATGCAACTAAGGCTCTTTTCTATATTCAAGACCAAATAATGAATTTAACGTATCTCCGCTGTTACTGGGGTAATCTACACAATTTCAAGCGCGCTATACTCGCAATTTGCTGCTATATACAGAAAACATCAGCAGGTTTGCACTAGGTCAACCGTAGTCTCTGCGAAATCCAATGCAACCACGGCTTTTCTTTATATTCAAGACCAAAT
>JACXIT010000154.1:89822-206853 GCA_014737525.1 Bombus difficillimus | reverse complement strand
TAGGTCAACCGTACTCTCTGCCAAATCCAATGCAACTGCGGCTTTTTTCTATATTCAAGACCAAATAATGAATTTAACGTAACACCGCTCCTACTGGGGTTATCTAGACAATTCCATGCGCGCTATACTCGCAATTTGCTGCTTTATAAAGAAAACATCAGCAGGTTTGCCCTAGGTCAGGCGTAGTCTCTGCCAAATCGAATGCAACTACGGCTTTTTTCTATATTCAAGACCAAATAATGAATTTAACGTATCTCCGCTGTTAATGGGGTGATCTAGACAATTCCAAGCGTGCTATACTCGCAATTTGCTGCTCTATAAAGAAAACATCAGCAGGTTTGAACTAGATCAACCGTAGTCTCTGCCAAATCCAATGCAACTGCGGCTTTTTTCTATATTCAAGACCAAATAATGAATTTAACGTAACACCGCTCCTACTGGGGTTATCTAGACAATTCCGTGCGCGCTATACTCGCAATTTGCTGCTTTATAAAGAAAACATCAGCAGGTTTGCCCTAGGTCAGGCGTAGTCTCTGCCAAATCCAATGCAACTACGGCTTTTTTCTATATTCAAGACCAAATAATGAATTTAACGTATCTCCGCTGTTAATGGGGTAATCGAGACAATTCCAAGCGCGCTATACTCGCAATTTGCTGCTCTATAAAGAAAACATCAGCAGGTTTGAACTAGATCAACCGTAGTCTCTGCCAAATCCAATGCAACTAGGGCTTTTTTCTATATTCAAGACCAAATAATGAATTTAACGTATCTCCGCTGTTACTGGAGTAATCTAGACAATTCCAAGCGCGCTATACTCGCAATTTGCTGCTATATACAGAAAACATCAACAGGTTTGCACTAGGTCAACCGTAGTCTCTGCCAAATCCAATGCAACTACGGCTTTTTTCTATATTCAAGACCAAATAATGAATTTAACGTATCTCCGCTCTTACTGGGGTAATCTAGACAATTCCGTGTGCGCTATACTCGCAATTTTCTGCTTTATTTTTCTTAATTCTTGATATTTATCTTAATACATATCTTTTTATACTTGTAGCCGAACAGTTATATCGGGAAGAGATAAAGATGCAGATAGATAAGAGATTTTCGTTTTATTTCATTCATTGTTCCCAAATTAATGTATTGTTTATATTTTGTTTTGTACTCATTTCTTGTTTGAAGCTACTTAAAGAATTAATATGAATCATGATACCACCAATCAATGTTCCTTAAATTTCTCTAAAGTATCGACAATGATTTAATCTAATATTGTTATAATATCAAATTCCAAAAACCTAATTTTAGATTTAAAAAAATGGTATATATTACTCTCAAATAATTAAAGTCAGATAATATAATTATAATATATAATTAATAAGGAGATTTAAGTCATAATAGTAAATTAACCTGTTTGTCCACATACTAACATAGGTTTCTACTTTACGTGCAAGATCTTTTAGCAATTTCACAAAATTCCTCAATTTTTAATTGGTATAAGTAACGGTATAATGCAATTGACGTGTTCCTTATACGCATATACGTACAAGTTTCGCAGTTTCGCTCAAATATATAAACGATACTGAAATATATCAAACAGCATTATAGAACAAATAGTCGTCTTAAGCTTTGTTTGCTACGTTCGGTTTCGCAACTATGTCTGTTCATTCTCGTCTCGATACACGCTTTATTTCGTAAAGAAATATGCGAAACGTTATCATCCTTCAACTTGTTTTATCTAGACTGTAGACATAGTGCGCTAGTATTTCAGTGCTAAACAAAGACGCTAAAGTGATCTTGAGCTTAATAGAATAAAAAACATAAGAAATATCATTGAACGCCAAGTACTTGCGAACTTTCAACGATTTCTATGTAAAACATTCATTAATTAGAACATCTCTGTTTGATTTCTGCGTTTGAGGCTTAACAAGGTTTACAATAACACACTACGAAATTCTCATCGTCAATTATGCGATATTGGTAATTCTTGTACGTGGTGAAATCCAATTCACGCATTTGATTCGAGTGATCGTAAATTTTTCGGATTACTGGTGGGAAACTTGCAATATTCGCAGCCGCAGCTATTTCGTCGTAATACGCCCATTGCCGTTCCTTCAGCTTGGCGATATGTCTTAGCTGTAAAAATATTAATTTGTTTTATTTCTTAATTGTGTTTTGGATATTAAAACAATATTATGTTATAGTAAGTTGCGATATCATTGTAATTATAGGTATTATTTAAGTTAATCTTATTGTGAAAATAGTATAAAATGAAACAAAAATCTTACATCTTATTACAGGACTATTTACTAATTTGAAAATTACTAATTATGGTTCCTAAAATTGACATGTACTATATAAGACAAGTTATTATTACTTATTATTTATCAGAATTGTAAAATAACATAATACCTTCTTTGAGGCTTGTAAATAATGATAATTATACAATAATACAAATTGTAAATAACAGATAATTAATGATTTAATCTAATTTAATGTAAGTATGACAGAGGTTTTCTTCATGATATCTGTAGAAAATGAAATTCTGTTACTTTGAATCTGTTGATGATTAAAAAATATCTCTTCGACTTTAAATCGATATCTAATTTTTTCGATATCTTATGACTTAAGAGATTAGAAACACATGTAACATACAAAGCAAATAAAAAATAAAGATTAAAATATTACTTAACGGATATACTGCAGTGATTTTCAATCCTTATCACAAAAAAAAAAGTATAATGGTATTATGTATATTAAGCAAATTAATAAAATGTATACCGGAATTCCAAGGTCGAGAAGAGCTTTCTTTTCCGTCTGATATTCTTCACGCATTTGTTCAGTAGAAGGTAACTTAATGTGATTTTCGAGAATGCTTAAAATATACTGAGCTTGCAGGTGAAACATAGGAAATGGAATTACTATTCCAGGCAGGCCCATTACGAATAAATTCGGATAATCCATATGTATTAGGTGTTTGTAAATCGGCTCGACGTGGTTGTTGTCCGTACGCATCTCAACTTTAGTCGACATAAAGGGATACGTAAATTTATAACCTGAAAACATAAGATTTCGTTGAAAGGTATCAATTAATGATCGGTTGAGAAAGTCAGGGTCCTACCGAGGGATTAAACAAATATATAAGGTTGGAGTAATTTATTTTATTAAATTTTATAAAATAATGAAACTAAATTACATTATTAAGAGAAAAATACCAGCTCAAATGGAAGAGTGGAAATTAATATTAGAATATATTGATAAATCTGATGATCTATGATAAAAATAAAGTATGATATATAGATTGAAGTATTATAAAACCCTCCTTAATTGAAATTTACTATTTTGAAACTGAAGAGAACTGAAGTTTTATCACTTTTTTGTATTATCTTCATTCCAAATATTTAATCATTATTTTGTAACAATCTGTATAATCTAATTTTACTTAGAAAATAGAAAAACACAAAGAATTTCAAATATTTCAATATATCTTAAAAAATGAAAATTCGACAGGGCCCTGACAAACTTCCACTTACTTATGTATAATTAATTTGGGATACCTCGATCACTTATATGTACGAAGGAGATCAAGTCATTTTACCGGTGCAATATATGAAGTTGTCTACTTCAGCAGTGGAACCATCGTGGAAGATGAATATGTTTCCTTGAATCGATTGAATTCCAGGCCTCTGTTCTACGTTTTTCGACATTCTTGAATCAACTGGTTCCGGTAGATCGTGGCTTAAATATACCTGGATTGGTGAAAATATAGGTCATTTTCTCAGTAATGTAGTTACAGTAATGTAATAGAGAAAACGCATTCAGAAAAAGCTTATTTTAAGTAGATGTGAACTTTCAATTTTTCAAATATTGTCTTTTTGAAATAAGATAAAAGCTTACTACAGTAACGTTTATCTTAACGTTTCACTTATATAAAAAAAAAGATTTCACATATAATATAATAATATAAGTACTCTACCTAAATCGCTTACACCATGAAAATGATCTTGTCATTATTTGAATGAATTGATTATCATTTTGTTACACTGTATACTAAGTATAATATGATAATAATATATGTAATGTATATAATATATAATGAGCTAAATTTGAAACTATTTCTTAAAATATTTTACTTAGATATATATACAATTAATAAAAAATCACTTCTGATTAATTAATCTCAAAGCAATTAATATTGTATTTGAGAACAAACAAATTGCATGTTACAACACGACTCTTCAATCAATTAGTAAATACTGATAACGAGGAATAATTTTTTGCGAACGACGCTGCCTTCTATCATTGTCGTAAATAACTTATTCATGTATACAGAGAAATCTTAAAAAACACAGAATCACATAAGTATCAGCATTGATACAATTAGGAGATTCATAACAAAAACAAGGCAGATCAAATTTTTCAATTTTTAAAATAATAACGCATTAATTAAAAAATGATTTATATCATGACCGATAAAAATTCATCGAATTTACAAAAACAAGCTTTAGTTAGAGTAGGACTGTTTTTGTATCTCTATTAGCAAGACACTTATTTTAAAATACCACAACCATTGCTTTCGTAAACCATAATTTACATGATTCAAACTGATAACACCAACAAGGAAAAGCAATATTCCTTTTTATAAAGAATAGTAACCTGATTTAGTCACGAGATTTACATCCGCATGATTTAATTGGATACAGTCGAGAAAATTATAATATAATCACAGGTAACACTCACAACTGTTAATATATAATACCATAATATAATGAATATTAATTACAAAATTATAAAATATTATTATAAAATAATTAAATGTATATAACAAAAATAAAACTAGTTCTCTTTTGGAGAGAAATAAATCATCACGAATAGTTTTTAATATATGTATGGAAACTTTTCAATTTAGCTCTTGTATATTACTTCGGGCGTCTAAAGCTAGAAACAAAACTGGAATAAATAAACTATTGTATGTCAATTTGCAGAAAAGATATGTGCATAGCATTTTATAAAAACAAGCTACGGCAAAGTAACACTTGATAAAATTCCGTGTACCTTTTCGGCGTATTGAGAGACTTCTATGGCGATATCAATACCAGACCAAGAGGCACCAAGGATGCAAACTCTTTTCCTAGTGTATACTTCCGGTACCCTGTACTGATGGCTATGTATAGATTCGCCGGGGAAACTTTCAATACCTGGAATGTGTGGAATATGGCCTACAGTATAGTGACCATTACACAAGACCACGGCGTCGAACGTTTTAGTTGTTTCTATTTTGTTTTCCAAATCCTCGTACGTGACCATCCAGATTGTTTGACCGCTTCTCAAAGTTTCTGGTTCCACGTGCTTTACCAGTGTATTTAACTGAAATATAATTTATAATATAATTAATTTTTTGTGAAAGTACCAAATATATGAAACTTAAAATTAAATATTTTTATATTGAGTAAGTCTATAACGTTTCTGGCAATCAATATTTAAAGCTTCTATTATATTATTTGTTATAAACTTGTTGAAATTATAAATTGTTGTTGTAAAACTCCTTTTGTATTGTTTGCATTGTTCAATTAGGAACAGTGTCCAAATTTAGCATTTCATCATTTGACAGAGATTCCAATTCAACTATATATATGCATATATATAGATTTCATCGTTTGACAGAGATTCCAATTATATATTTTTATATAATAATTATATACAATCATATTATATATACATGATTGAATTGGAATCTCTGCCAAATGATGAAATGCTAAATTTGGACACTGTTTCTAATTGAACAATGGAAACAATAGAAAAGGAGTTTTTCAACAACAATTTATAACAAATAACATGCTGCACAAATATTTATATTGCAAATTATTTATTTTATGGCACACTAAACTTTATAAATTACTTAATACTTTAAAATATACTTTTAAAAATAAGATAACATACATATATGTGAGATACTAAAATTAAATTTTGTCATTTAAGGATTGATCTGCCTCGTTACCTTTATATGCGGATATAAATTAAAATGTTTTACATAATCCGAAAGGTATTCTCGAATTACGCTATGATGAACAAATGATGGCCCTTCGTCATGTGTCATTGGAAAATCAGGTATTTGCATTATTTCCCGAGGAAGATTTGTTCTGTAACATATTACGATAGTTTATGAAAGAAATTATTTAATCCTAAAGAAACAGAAAAGAGATCTATTCAGTCAGGAATACCATTTACATAATTGCATTTTTTTCTAACTAGGTCGATAAATGTAAGATCACTCATGCAGAAATCAACACCGAAGACCGGAGTATCGCGTAAAGGGTATGAAGAAGCATTAAAATTAATAAGCTGAAGTACCAGAAGACTGTCAATGAGATCATTGATAACTTTGCATAAAAAAATAATATCAGCAATCTTCCTCCAGTATCAACATATTTATTTTGTGGAGTACTGACACGTA
The DNA here is from genome assembly GCA_014737525.1 of Bombus difficillimus. Taxonomy (NCBI): domain Eukaryota; kingdom Metazoa; phylum Arthropoda; class Insecta; order Hymenoptera; family Apidae; genus Bombus; species Bombus difficillimus. The sequence goes on along the minus strand of JACXIT010000154.1, from coordinate 200,401 downwards.
GTTGTGATAACGATTGTGGATTGAACGACAATCACAGTACAGAAGTACCACAACTAGTGTGTCAGTACTGCATTCTACTGTACTTATAAATAATCATTGACGCCTGATGTAAATCGCAGGAATTTATGTTGTGTTTTTATAATAAGCTGAATGTATATATCTGCTTTAATGAGGAACTCGATCGTATGATACCAGCATATTTTAAGTAAGATATGACCAAACAATTATACAGAATTTTTAAAGCGTAGGGATTTCTGAAATCCCTAGAAAATCAAAAGATAAATCCAAATTCGTACATTTGCCTTGTCGATAATGTTAGTGATATGCGTGGTAAAACAGTCGCTGATTATAGAGGAAGCCTAGGTGGCGCGCTTTGTTTACCAGAAGATAGGTAAGAACCCTCAAGAATGTAAGAATAACAGAATTCTCTTATTTAAGAAACATTCTCATCACTTGGTACTTGGGTATGTTTAGGTATAATACCATCTTCATAACCTATTAGGGTCTTCTTGCAATAAATTTTATATTCCATATAGATCGACGAAGAATGAATGATAAAACAAAAATCATGAAAACTGTGTACGTGTAATTACATATGACCCGTATATGTACGTACTATCGTATGTTATCAAATTTTATATGCGCAATACACATCTTCCTTAACCTTTAACAATCGTCAAAATGTACAAATATTAATCGTTACGAATGTATATGTGAGTCATAACTTTAGTAAAAAGGAACTTTGCTATGGAAATTAAAATCGCTGCATTCTACAAGAGAATATCTCTAATATGTAAACGATAATGGTAGATACGTAGATCAAGTTGTACAAAAGAATTTATTGAAACCGGAGTAATCGCAATTTTGAAAAGTAAAAGACGAGAAGGTAAATATATACGAATTTCATTTTAGATAAAAATTAATTGTTTAAAGTAAAAATAAAAATACAGAATACAGACATAAAAATTTCTCTAAAAGACATAAATTTTTCTTTTATATATTCATTGTGCCAGCACTATGTCATCCGAGCTAGCAGGTAATTTTACGATATGCGTATGATATCAATACAAATATTATCGATGTAAGACGTAAATTACAAATCACTAAATTTTGAAAGACATTTTTGTGATAATTTATAAATAAAACATATACATTTTTATAATACAGAACTAAAATTTACGCGAAGATTATTTGTTAATATTTGCAAACATGAATTTCATCGAAACTCTAAAGGAGAAAACCATAAAATTCTGCATTAAGACAAGAATTTGAAACACTTGCTTTCGAATATCATGCGTTATAGCTATTTGCTTATCTTATATTAATTAATTGAAATAAATACAAAAATATTTCCTTTTCCTATTCTTATTCTATCAGTAAAATAGTACAGTACATAATACGTTATAACATATGTTTTTAAATGAAAAATCAATGGAGTAGGAACGTCAGTAGGAAACTACTTTATGGAGTTGTGAACTTCCTCGATTGTAACTCTAACGTTCAATCTTATCTTCAGAAATGTATCCTCGAGGTTTCCTATGTATTTCACAACATTCATTCTTTGTTTGTTATACAAATACATATTATTATACTATTTTTCTAAAATTTACTATCTATTGTATTAACATAGAAACTAATTTACTTAATTTAATTTTCAATCATTTCCAGTTTGTCATTTTCTATATGCCAAGGGTTCTTAATTTTTTCATAAATACGGACCACCAAAACCAAAATTGCAATATTTCAGTACCAAGCAGAAAAACATATTTTGTACGTAAGAACTTCAAACTATACACTTAATATTTTACTGCTTTATTACTATCACATATTTTTATTTCATTTCTAACAATTTCCGGAACATCTTACCAAAGCGATTGTCTCATTACTATGTCAAGAAGTGTATCGCGTGTCAGCAAAGTTTATCGCAACCAGCTAGACTGTCTAGAACCATCATTACTGTATAAATGGCGTAAAAACAAACACGATTGATGATCCTGTGTTTGCATCGCTGATCGAATAACCCAAATTGTGAACGATATTTGGTTTGCATTGGAATTCAATTCCGAAGTTATTGTATTTTGTCATTTGAACTATTCTACTGTGACAGATTATCCCATTCAAATGGAATTTTTTAATCAGTCTAGTATCGTACAATATAGTAGCATAATATAGTATATTGTCGCACAGTATAGTACAAATAAAAAGATCAGTACAAATAATATCATTTTGGAAATCGTTTCCTGTTAAAGCAATTATTCCAATTTCTAGCAGTAAATAATAATTTTTGTGATTCACAACGTATTGTAATGAGCGTAATAATTAAAAAATATAACGATTATTATTAATTTGCTTTATTATAACTGCACTAGTCGCTTCTTTATTTTTGTTTCTCTCGCTCCTATTGTATTTTATGCATTATTAATTACATCTTGTTTTATGTTGATGTATTATGTTTAAGAAAAGAGTTTAATAGATTTCATTTGGTAAGTTTTTTAACAAACGATGTAAACGGAAACATCTTTGTGTTGCATCAAAGATATTTTCATATTATCCATTAAGTTAGGAGTTTTAACGCAAATATAGTTTAATTATTGCAAGTTCAATGGCATTATACCTATCCAATCTAAAAATGAAACAATACCTTCAAGTTATGGTAACGTTTGCGAGATTAAAACGTATCACAAGCGTATCAACTTTACGCTAACCAACATCTTAATTTTTCACTATCGTTTCTCTTCAATTAATAACGCAAATATATTTCTTTGACTAATATCAGAACGTATCAATTACGGCTATATAGTATTTATATTTATTGCAGTACTAATATCAAGGATGATAATATCTACATAATAACATCTAAATCATTAACTATCTAATAAACGTAATCTTGTAAATGCCGTCTTTTAATGTATACATATCGCTGCTTCGCTTTTCATAGTAACAGAACACAAAAAACATGAAATTTAGTGGAGGCGATTCAAAATTTATAAAGAAATCTTCGTTAGACATTTTAACAATATTATAAGGTTGACTTGACACAAAATATGCTATTATTCTCGAAAGCGGTACTATTTTCCACTTATGGCATCATAAAATAATTGAATATGAGCCAATGTTGCTGTAAAACTAAGCCCAGACTGATAGCAGCATAAATGATAATCTTGCCCTTTGAAGCAAAACTGATGGGATTATTAAATATTTGCATGATGAGAGTACAAACATAATGTAGACACTCAATAAAAGTAAATTTGAAATGTTTTCAATTGTGCCACAATCATATGTTACTGGTGCAGGGTATGTAAACTCAACATAACCTGGGCAATGCCAGCAATACACACTACACACTGCTGCCTGGCAAAGTCCAAAGAAATTGTTGAATAGTGAACATGAACTACCCACATTGCTCACCACTGAGTGGACTGTGTCTGGAATTATTATTTCTTTGTGAACTTTATAAATGTATATTGTAACTTTATATATATAATATAATATAATAATAACTTTCAATATATATGAATTTATATGAGATTACAAATTGACATTAAAACAAATTTGTATTTAAAAATATATTATAAATTTAAATAGTTACCTGGAAAATTTCATTTTGAAATTAACATAAATTGAAAGATTATAATTATGTCAAGACATTGAATGGCAAACTAAGCTGAGGTTTACTTGGTAGATTTGGTCTGTCAAGGGTGCATCAATGAAGTAATTAACATTAAATTACCACAAGTAAAGCGAGAAATGGCGACTAGAATGTCAAATGAAATGTTACACTAACCTTAAATTCTTATACATACTACTATGAACCGGTAGTCCATGCTTGTCGACATCGGTTTCATCAGTGTAAATCCATGTACCACCGACTTGATCGGTTTGCTCAAATAACGTAAGACTGTAAGTGTCCAATTTGGCGGCTGTATGACGAGCTACCACCAGTCCAGCTACTCCACCACCAATTATAGCGATTCTGGTTTTGCTACTCGGCATGTTTTCAACAGGAAATTCCTTGAAATCTATCGAAATCAAATACAAGGAAACGCTGGATAACTTTCAATTTTAATTTGTAATATTAATGTTGTACAAATACAGGCTATAAAAATCAAAATAGCTATTTTATAACTTTTTATGAAAAGTTCCCAGATTTACAACGATGCATCTTTCGATATTTGAATGGATTTATAGAATTTATAGAAAAGTTTATTTTTTTTATTATACAATATACGCATAGCTTTTATTTTGATTTCGTTGGTATATTAGTTGCCAACCCAATAGATTGATACTTTAGCCGTCGGTAGCTCTAGTAGCAATGGGCACTATTGCATTAACGTAACGTTTCATTTGCTATCTTTTTTTAGTAACTTTACATTATTAAACGCTGTGTCTTAATATTTATCATGGTAAAGACTTCCAAAGATTTAAACGAAAAAATAAATAAAAAGATATTTTCTATAAAATATCTATTATTCTAATACATTTTTGTAAAACAATATATCAGTTACTTTATTTATACTTCTCAACAACATTACAACGCAATTGTACACATTGTTTCATGCCCTTATCGTCAAAGGGTAATTAAAATATAGAATTAATTATATTAATTAATCATAGAAAAGGAAAAAAAGGAATAGAAAGGGAAAATTAATCTATTTGTGTTTACAAATCACTTGTTGATTTGAATGGCAACAGGAATGTAAAACTAATTTTGTTCTAATTGCATAAACGTACATCTTTCTTATCGCAACAACAAGATTAAAGGTGCAATGTATGTATAGTATGCGTGTGGCAAAATTGTAATAATTAAAAACATTATTAATTTTAAGTTATTAAAAATGTATTATTATGTTTAAGAAAGCAAATTCTTAACAAGTAGAAAACGCATCTATTAATCTTTTTGTTAAATTTTTATTAATATTTTTATTAAATAGTTTTAGAAACATGTTATAAGGTGTATATTCTTTTCGTTCTCTACATGGATTTTAGCTGTGAAGATACGTACGATGTATAATTATTTGATACGAAGTTGTGCATAAAGAGAGGTTAAGATGTAAACAGGAAGTTTTGTAACACCATAAAGAATCTAGTAAATTATTACGAATACTATTACTAATATGTTACATATGTACAGAGTACAGTGTGTTCAATTACTTTGACTGTTTACCATGATTTTTTAACAAATTAAAAATTTTGACACTCCTAGGAAACTTAGAAAACTGACAACATTGCAGCAATTTTATATACATATTTCGACATAAAATTTTTACGACATTAAAAAGAAATTATTTCTTCGATTACTACGTACGAATACAAAAACAGTAATTATTAATCGAACAACTATTTGATATTTAGGTAACTAATAATAGTTTTTCCTTCTATTATGTATTATAGCGAATATAGTGAATTATGGTACCTTGATCATAAATCTAATAAATTTATAAAAATCTGATAATAAAATATGAACTGAATAAAATAAATACGTACATTGCGTAGAATCGTGTGTGTACGTTGATCGATTTCTTGTAGTCCAACAGGTATCGTTCGATTGGCAAGGCAAAAACTTCGCTTGCAAAGTAAACAAACTAACTAAAACTTGTCGAATATTAAACTAAGTACATTATCTTAATACTTGTCGTGACTTTCTCTTTTCGTTCAAGAAAAACTCTTGATAAGGAGGAAATAATAGATCTGTGCAGCTTTGACGTCGTGATTATGCGTGCAATGCTAAATCTGTCGAAGGAAACAGACACGGAAGAAAAGAAAGAAATATGGAGACGTCACTGAATACGATGTACCAGAAGAAAACTAATGACGAAGCGACTCGTTCAGGAGCAGAATTAAGACTGTCCACCCGAAAGCAAGCCGCTAGATGCAACGGCGTCGATGCTCTATGGCCAGCTTCCCCTCCGATCATCGATGGCTTACGTAAATGCGGGAAATATTTCTTTCTAGAAATATACTTGTAACTTGTCGCGCGGCACAGTTCAACTAACAAAAAGGTAAATAAACAAAAAAAGATGCGATTATAAAATTAATCTCCAAAATTGTACAAAACTTGACAAGATTACGAGTAGCAATCTAAAAATCGCTTCTTTTAATTTCCATGGTAAAAAAGGGATAAAAGTGTTGAAAAAAGATACAAACATTTATGTTTGAATTTTCATGTAAAAAGTAAGTCGAATAAAATTTAGAAAAAAAAGTAGTGCTTTAGCGTCTTAAAATTGAAACATTATTTTTTTTTTTTTTTTTTTTTATTTGATAGAAGATTTACAACAATTCTTACACAGAATTTTAAGTAAATTAGTTTGGCGTGGTTCAGTGGCTTGGAATATATAGGTTAGGGTTAAACAGAATTTCTTTCGTATAAAATATATTAAATAAAGAATATGACTTTGTAAGGAATATAAAGAAACATGAGCGAAATGGTATATATATTTGTTTCAGTAAAGTAATTATAGAATTTTTGGATGAATCATTTAAATAAATAATTTTAATAAAATAGCTACTATACTCTTTTTGTTATTATTAATATGTATACACGTATTTTGCTTTAGTAGTTAATACACATATCTTCAATTAATCGAGAAAAATTATTTTTTAAAACAGCAAAACATAAATTGAACTTCAATCAGTAATAGGTATTAGATAATTAACTGTAATACATCATATTACATATACAGTTATCAAGAATTATATTTTTTTCCTTAAATATGGTATAAAATTATTTTCTTTTAAATTTATAAATCAAATCTAATCTACGTGTATTACATAGATTATTAAGGAAATATTTCATTAGAATATCAACCGAGCGAAGTATAATGCTTTCGACTATGTGTTGATGAATAGTCGCATAAATAACAGAAGTCCTACATCTTGTCAAATGGAATGGAAACTTCATTAGGAAGCTAATAAGAATATAATGTCAGTTGATATGATAACCTAAATTATTATTTAATATTTCGATCTATTTAGAATCGGTTTTAAATGTATATGGTCTAAAACTTTTACGATGTAGCCTAAAAAATAAATATCCATTCAAATACGTAAAACAAACATATTTTTACACATAGATACGTATGAAAGAAATTTAATAAAAATAATACTTTTTTAAATAATCTTTAATCATTTTTTATAATAAATTTTGTCAAGACATCCCTCAAGTAGTAGATGAGAGATATAAAAGATAAGTTTCAGAGATATAGAGAGCACACTGCAATTCCTTCTTGATATTGTTGTATATTACATGTTATATAATATTATATAGTCAGAAGCAATGTTGAAATATTCAACTAATATTCATTTCTATCTATAATTTTAATTAAACTGCAGCGTAAAAACTACCACGCTGTGACAAGGATAGTAAATTATGCCAAAACACGCATGATATATAAACAATATAAGCAGCCTATTAAATTATTAAAAAAATATTTCAATGTAATAAATTTGTGTTATCTAATATTTTCACGAATAATATTTTCTTGGAAACTTTTTCTAATAGATTACCGATTCTGATTTGTGAAAAATTTGAATATATCTGCATAAAATGCACGTAATATGCAAAAATATATAAGATATTCAAAGCACAGTATTCATTATAATGTGCGGGAAATAAATCTTTATGTAAATTCCATTTCTTTAGTCATATTTACAAATACGTGAACTTGCATAAACGCCCTTACCCTAATTATTAAATATTGTTATACCCTAAAACAAATTTCAACAGAAACAAATTTCAAAAACTAAAATTTTTTACATATGTTACATATATATCATATATATTATTTATTATATAAATATTATAATATAAATATAATATAATAAAATATTAATATTGTATAATATTATATGACATATTATATTATATAATGTTATATTATATTTATATTATATTTATTTTTATATATTTTTAAAAATATATTTTGGATAATATTTTTTCATAAAACACCATTTAAACTTTGGTACAGCCTATATCAATTTTTGGACCCATTCACTTGTCTTTGTTTTATTTAGATTTTGGTTCATTGCCAGTGTGGGGGACGTGGGCCAACTGCATCCAATAAAATCACGACGAGTATAAAATCAGTGTCAGGTTGATACCTGCATACTACTATATGTCACATATATACATACATACCGTGATACGTGTTTCAATTCGCACATTTCTTTACTAGAAACATAACATACATGCAAGCACATTAAAGCGTCGTCCGAACGATGATGATTCAAAAGCCAAGGCAATTTCATCAAGTTATTGATAAAATGGTAAATTTGTTATATACGTAGCATCCATTTCCGATGAAATCATATGGGGTATGCCGAGTTTGTCTGCATTAAAAATAACGCTGTCAAGGTTGAAGTGTAAATGACGAGCATTCAATACTACACAAGCATATCAATATGGCTAGTGTTAAGTAATTGCATTAGATAGTCTACTTAATTGATTGATACGGTGGAGGATGTATTAGATATTTTAATAAATTATATAGTACAGTGCAATTTAGTTAAGATAAAATAGTAAGGAATATTAATGAATACAATAGGAGATTGTAATAAACGTGAATCATGATTGCAACCCGTGTAACTTGTATTTCTATCAATATTTACTAACATTGGAACGACTAATCTGTAATGTACATATATAGGCTTTTATAATTTAATAAAATAATTAAATCAAAATATTAAAATGAAATAAAACTTAAATGCTTAAATGCCTAAATTTTGTAATTGAATAAACAGATGTTTATAATTCAAGTGATATGATGAAAATAAATAGGTACATATAATTTTATTTCTATTTCAATGAAAACATCAATTAGGTAAAAAATGCGAGCATGGTTTTAGTAATTACAAAAACAGAAGACTTAAAACCCATGGTTTTGACGTGTTAAATAAATTAAAGTAACAACATTCTAAAAAATTATTTGTGTTCTTTCAAAATGTAGTAGATATCTTTATTCATTTGAACAAAAAAATATCTGCCCTAATTAATCATTCAGTAATTCATATGTGAAGTGGAGTAAACGGCATGATGCAAGAATATCGCTAAATCATAAGCTTGTTATTTTTTCTGGAATCATGAATAATATCATAACAGTAAAAATATGATTTACTGATTAAAAAATTTGCCAAATTTCTGTTAAAATGAAGATTATGTTATCTATTAATAAGTAACAACTCAGCTATTAGGATCGTTTAAAAATTTGTATAAATTATGTATAATTTTGGAAAAAACAGTTTATTTTCACAAAATATGAAAGAAAGTAAAAAAAGTGAAAACATTATTACTAAACATAATATATTTCTGTATATGGGCATCAAAATGCATTAGATTTGTACGTAATTATCAAGTCTATATAAAGGAGAACAAAGTTTATTTATTCTATGCGAGTATACGCATATATTATAGTAACTTTTCTATCTTATTTTTCATTCTGTTTGATAAATGTATCTCATTCATGATATCAGAGTCATAAGCAAGAATTAAACTCAAATTATGACGTTTGCAACGATTAGAGTTCACACACAGAAGGTTAATGACTTCGTATAAACATACAAACTTATTTAGTTTACTATCTATGTATTACAAGTAAAATTGATGCTTACTGACATCACACACACAATGAGATATCACACCTTAAGCATTACTACATAACCAATTACTACATAACCTATAACATACAACCAATATAGAATATGTAAAAAGTAAAAATTGGAAAATTCACTTTTTAATTTAAAATATTAAATATTGCACTATATTTTAATACTTCTAATAATTTTTGTGAAATACAAAAGTATTTGGTAATTAATAAATAAAATAATAAAAATAAATTGTATTTGATAATTCGATAATTTAGTAATGTAGTTGATTTAGTTTATGCCTTATAGAAGGCAACTAGGGCTTTAATATTTATCACCGTATGCGATTGTTAAATCGAATAAGGAGATGCAATATTCAATTTAATTTCTGTGCCGAGTAAAAGATATTTTGTTTATATTATATTGCTGCTGAGCGACAGACACTTCTGATGAAATCACAGAAAGTTGTGTAGTCAGTGACTAGTTTGCAATATAAAAATGTACATTGTACATAAGTATATGTCATTCGAATGCAGGGCCGGCACTGCATATAACGAATATTCTATGTACCTCTTCGTGAATTTTGCGATACGCACCAAAAAGTTGAGAAAATAATAACGATCAAAGAAATTATTTAGTTAAAATATTAAAATCATTAAAAGAAAAATCTAAACTATATACATATAAATAAACTATATACATGCTTATAATTAAATGTATATATGCACTATAATTAAATTATGGTTATATATAGAACCGAGTAGTTTTACAAGACAAAAAATAAAAAAACAGAAGGCTTGCAATTTATAAAATATAAACATATGAAATGTGTGTGTGTAATTGATATGATAGAATGCCACTTTTCTTAGAAATTATATATCAATATCTTCACTTTTCTTAGAAATTTAATATTATGTTCATATTAGCTATTTATTTAAAAAAAGTTTATTTGAAAATATATCTTTATTACTTTTTCCTGATAAATAAAACTTCAATTACTATTGAGATGTATGTTGTATATAATATTTATATTTAAGTCATTTTTTTTCTCATACTTTTATATTTAATATTTTTAACATACCTGTAAATATAAGCTATAATTTTTTTAATTGTATTTCATTTTCATATATTGTCATATACAATATACATAACTATAAAATACAATAAAATAAAAATAAAAATAAAAAATACAACAACATTAGTAGAACAAAAAATAAAATAATGAATATATATCGCATGGAATTATGAAATATTAAAATATAAAAACTTTAATTAATTAATTAAATTTGAAGAAAGTAATTAATCATCATATATTTTTAATGATATATTATACAATGACATATTACATAATGTGTCATTGAACTGATGCTACTTTCAACTTCAGAGAAAGAGAAGGGGAGGAGGGAGACAGCGCATATGTAAATGGATATTTTATTTTTGTTAACCAAATATTATTCCTAAAATTATATTAATCTATTTGAAATATTCTTTATTAATATACACAGTTTCTTAACATTTTAGTGCTTAACTTAGTGCTTAATTAAAGTGAAGATTATGGTTTTTTGCGCTCTGACATTGTCTCTATGCTCAGTTTATTTTCATTGTCAAAAAATACATTAATACTTTAATACCCAAATTTAAAGTTTAAATATTTTATTTTACGCTTCAGATTCTTACGAGCCTGGGTTTCGACCAGCGTGAAAGGCAAATACGTGAAGTAAGGTTACGCTACGTCCTAACTACATATCGCATCGTAAAGCCGACAAGCCAACCGACCTACCAACACAATACTAAACAAACACAGCATTTTCAATGGTCGCGTGCCAGCAGTGTTAGCAGGTATACGATATACGGTCAAACCTGACACCGCGTCAGGGAGCCACTAGGATTATTGTTCGCAAGGACAAAACTCATGAGTAATCAAGAAGCCTTTAGAATGCAATCATTTGCGGACGAACCTGAAGCCAAGTCACGGAAATTGCGCGAATGAACATAATACGAAATCGAGAAGGCATTAGGAAAGAGAGCACAGGCGATCTCGATATAAAATCGAAAAGCTGCCAGATTGGAGAATAGGACAAACAAACCCGACACGAAACCAGAGAACTGTTAGGAGTTTGGAAAAAGTGCAGACGAATCTAATGCGAAATCAGAAAGCTGCAAGATGCAAACAAACTTGATGCAAGATCACCTGATAAATATCGACGCAATTCGAACGCCAAAGTCATATCGTGTGGATACATTCAACTATGTTATATAGGATTGCGGGCTTGAATGTAGAGTTTAAATAATTATACTCGAATTGATGCAGAAACATAGATATATGTATTGTAATCAAATGATAGTTACAAGTGTGCGTAAGTTACGAATAAGTGAGTGTAATTATGTGTTACCTTCCTTTTTTCGGCACACGGTTTCGATAGAGCAGCCTGTAGAAATTTCGAACAGAATTTAGGTTATCTTGCGGATTCTGTAGGGTCAACGTTGATAGAAAGAAAGCTTTAGTCCGATCTCACCATACTAGCGATGCGAAGCAACCCGGTGACACTTTTCATAACGTTCTATCCGAGGAGCGTAATTTTTCGAAAGGTGGAATTATCGAAATTCTGGTGGGGGTGGATCAAAGAGTTTATTTTACGTATATGGGAAATATAATCCTTCAAAATTTCCGGGGCACTACCTTCCAGATGTTCATCAGAATTATTCAAAACTGTTATTCTAGCGTAACCGCAATTGTGTCTCATTGTATAGATAAATGTTTGAAAATAAAGGCGTTTCTGTTTCCGTTTCATAGAATTCAAAAAATGCAGTTGGAGGTCAGATATTCTCCGCCCATAACAAGGTTATCAAAAGAAAAATATTTTATTTTCCGTTTCACTTCATGTAAAGTATTATTTCATTTAAATTCGATACCGCTTTATTTGATCTGTAAAACTATTATTTAAAATAGGATTTCAAATATTTGTTCTCTACATTTTGCCCAACTCTGACTCTATTCGTATGTAGATACGGTTATGTTCGTACTCGAAGAATGTTAAAAAGAAAATTTTATGTTTCGCCATATACGCAGGTTGCAACAGAGGGAAATTACATCCATTAGCAAATTTTTTATCTTTGCTCAATTACGACTAGACCAGCTCATAAATGATGATTACGTAACAGTAAAAGTAACCATCGATAGTACCGGTATATACCATATGTATACGGTATGTATTAATTCGAATGTACTTACCTGATAATTTCAAATCTGAAGTTACGATACATAAAAGTTCCATGATTTCGAAGGGGAAATTTTATTTATTAGATCAACTTCTTTCGTCAACTTCCTCTTTTTAAATGGAAATTATATTTTTGTCTTCAGATTCTTATTTTACAGGAAAAAGAGAAAATACTTTTATATGGGATATTTTTTTATCAGACCATCTTTTATAGACTTCATCTTAAAAAGATATACAAAAGTGATACAAACCAAACTTCTTTAATTTTTCTAGTCACTATTGGATTAAGAAGTAAAATAAATAATTATAATAATAATTCCACCTTTTTACATTACATTTGCACAATCTTCATAAAAAATTTTCAAAATATTCTCCATTTTATGCTAGACGATAGTAGAATATGTTTTCAAGATCAGAAAAATGGAAATCAGAAATGTGAGAATAGAATTGAAAGGAAATTGATGTTCAAATAACATTGAAGACGCCTAACAAATAAAAAATAAATGGGATAATAGAAATATTTAGATTTCAACTATTCACATAAACAATGTGTATAGGGTATTCATCATAAATTATTATCATAGGTTGACGCCGGACTGAACAGGAAGAGATAGGCGAAGAAGTAATGATAGTTGAGGGAGGGGGGATTATAACACCAAACAGGTAACGAGGGAAGTATGTACAGGGTGTACAAAAAGTAAATGTAAAAATCGCAATAGAATGATTTTACACCTCTAAATCGGTGGAGATTTATAAACAAAATTTTGTGCAAAATTGATTTTCAAGGACAATTCTTTTTTATTGCATCGTATTCTTCTCATTACGAAGATGAAAAGTATCAAAAGAATCATAGGTCGCAACTCGACTGTTTCTTTAGAAAAAAATGTTGAAATTTTAATTCTTCTAAAATTGAATTTATTCGTCACATTTATACATTTATATTCACATTTAATAAGAAAGTAGTGTGCTATTTACGAAGCAACAAAAAATTACAGATTACGTCGTGAAATACAGTGACTCTTATTAATATTCGGACACTGTAGTATGCTGTTTATTACTAATCTGCACATTTGGCCGTAATTAAATTAACGTACTTTTTGTTTTTTCTCGTAATAAAGCATGTATTCTTCTTGACGATAACGCAAATTTTATTTACTTAAACCAAATAATTTGTGACGTAACAAATAATGTATTAGGAAATGTATTATTCATACTGTATGTATGTACTAAATGTATTATTTCGCAAAAATATTCGGACATTAATTTTCTACAATGAGTTTACATAAAAAACACATATATTATATGAATTTTTTAAATGTCAATACCTTCTTGGATACCTATGTTATAATTTTTTGTAAATAATTTTGCATAATACGCTCACATTCTTCTAATAATCTTTGTTTTAACTCTTCCTTTGACGTTGTCACGTAAGAGATACAAGAAATCACTAAATTAACTGGTCATCGGTGATTAGTTCGCGTCGTAGTTCGAACGTTCACAAATCAGGAAATAAATTCGGAGCTTTAGATATGATAGTAAAGTTTATTGAATCCAACAGAATAACGGCTCAGAGTGTTACGACAGAGTGTGTACGATTCAGAGTCTTGCAATACAATGTCGCGTGCTGATTTTGGGAGCGTTTTTATATGTTAGGATTTGGGCCCTCTGGAGGGGTTGCCACCGGCCGCAGGTTAGAAGCGCTCACCTTCTCATCGTCATCTAGTCACGGTCCTTTGGGCCTGCAGGACGTTTCTTTTTTGACACAGGGCCATCCAATTGTCATTTTATGACCCCGTAATTAGTCTTTTCACTCTTCACAATCAATGAAGGTAGGAATTATTGGGAATTGCATCATTCGCCTTGTTCACTTGCCATTGCCGATAGCAAGTACAACATGTTTGCAACTTCTACGCTTCAATCTCCTAAGCAAAATATGTTGAGGAAATAGTGGGTTGGTATGATCACTAGTTCCTACAAGCTAAGTTGGTACGACTTCTAACGACGCTCTTTTGTCTTCGACGTCGGCCACGTATTAATTATCTCAGTGTATCCGGTTTGTTCGCATGTTTGTACTTGGTGGTGAAATATAGAATATACAAATCTAATCTGAGTGAATCAATAAATACCAAACTCTAAAAACTTATTGATTAACAAAATACATGAAATATATCACGAGCCGACTCGCCAATTTTTGAATGTAATTTTTTAACGAGTCGCCGTGGACAGAATGCAGACTTGCTCTTCGCATGCAGCCTCTTTGTTCATGAGATTTGAGGCCAGTGAATCTTTTTCTGTGAAAGAAGAAATTGTTTACGGTTCAAGTAAACAAATTACGTCCGTTAAACAATTACAACTTCCGATTGAATATCGTTTTTACCGTACAAAATCAATACGTATTTTAAGGAGTAACCTGATGGAAATATCGAAGAGAAGAAGAAAAAAAAGTAAAGAAAGAAAAATATGGAATATATATTTCGCCTAACTTGATCGTCTTAAGTATCTCGGTTATTCTTTATGATAGGGAAAAATATCAGAGGAAGAGAATATTCGGTTCGAAAGTGCAAATGCGATGATAGACAAAAAAGTTTTCTCAAGGTCAACATATTGCACACCGTTGAATTAAAATCGCGAAAAAAAGTGACCTTGAGACATTTTTTTTTTCTATCACTGCACTTGTCCCTTAAAACCGAATATTCTCTTTCTTTAATATTTTTTCCTATGATAAGAAATAAGAGAGATATTTAAAATGATCAAGTTAGGTGGAATACCCTGTACAATAGTAGATCTGATGTACCCATGTGCAATAATAGATCGTGCTAAATTTACGTTGCATTTCGCAAAATATTCTACCAATTTCTATCGCTAAGGCAATCTAATTGTAAACAGTTTATGTAACATTTTGTTGTCACATATAACCGTGACTTTTTTCTTTATGCTTTATATTGGTAATATTTCCAAAATATGGTATTTCTTATGCCAAAATACAATCTTCTGTTAAGTTCGTACTATGTCACACGATTTTTCATAATGTAATAAATTAAAAATCAGAATCGACTGATAATGAACGTCTTAAATATCAAATAAGCAATACTATCAAAGCATTGTTAATAACAGTCTGTGATATATTTTTAAAGATCGCTAATTTTTTGATAGGACGTTTATCACAAATTATTAAATTTATATAATTATACTGAAAATAAATGATAGTTAATTTATAGAAATAATAAGCTAATTTACATAATAATTATGTTTTAAATAACTTCAATTTTAAAAAATAATAAACATAACTTTTGGCCATCATCTAACGTCTTATTATTATTAATTATTAATAATATTAGTTTCATTTAGTCTGTTATTTTATTTCGCTATAATAATAACATTCTTTCTCTATTTATCAATCGATTTTGTTTATTTCAATAAATATGTTTTATGTCATGTTTTATGTCTATATTATGCAAATATGGAAATTAGTATAAATAAATAATAATAAAGAGATAGAAGAAACATGTTCGAATTTTTACGATAAGAAATAGAAAGTAAGATAAGATAATGTATGCTAGTTTGTAAAAACAGAAATACACGTATTTTTTAAATCGAAGATAATAAAATCTACATCGTGACAAGCAATTGTGAAATACCTTGCGCATTTGAAATGCATACATTAACTGTTATCGCGACTCGGTTGCTTAATGATAAGAAATTACTATATTTAATATCATGTGTTGCACACTTTACTATCTAATACAGTATCTTGAAGCAAATAATGCGAATTGCAGGAAGTGATGAACAGAGTTTGAATTAGTGCCTCCTGCTCCGATAGTCTCTTTCTTCGATTATTAATTATAGTTATTTATAGTATAGTTACGATTATTTAATTAGGCCAACCAAATAGAAATATGTTGTGATACGATCTATCAAATAAAATAAATTCCCTTATGTCAAACCTACTTTTACTAGAACTTTCTATTTAGTTACTTTTCTTAGAATCGTTGTCAAAGGGATATTCAATAAAGCAAACTTACGTTGAAGAATATGATTAATATTTTTGTGAATTGGTTGTGATACGTCCGGTGATTCTTTATGTAACCCAGAATCCATCCCTCGGTCGAGGCGGCCACTAGCTGTGCAAATATAGTTAGCGCCCTTACTTGTTATAAAATATATTCAAGTCGAGATGTTCCTTATGGTTACTGCTATTGACACCGTGACGTATCACTCAAATAGTATCAGTAATTTACAGAACATTCCATCGGACCTCAACGCTTCTCTACTGAGTCCACAGAGCGCCATATCGAACAAGTCTCTGATCTCGAACTTCTTCCTGGAGTTGCCCTCGCCTCCAACGAAGCCAGCACACTCTCCAATGTCGAACCAAGTTCCAATCACGGACGCCACGACGCCCAATGTCCCTTCACCAACTATGACACCCAGCACAAGCAATCAAATATCTGATATTTCGGAGTCACACTATCGAAGCCTTTCGGGAGATCAATTATCAGACTACGAAGAAATTTGGAACCCTCTCGAGCAATGAAACCGTTCCACCTGGCCTACCAGGTCCACCGATGAACTCGCCAGGAAGGACGAAGCAGCGTGTTCCTTGCACAGTCCCAGCATGACGACACCTCCCAGAAACAAACTAGGCCTAATGCTGGCCAATTCAGAGCGCAACTGTTCCCCTGAAACCAGAATCCAAGCAGGATAGTCCGTTTGATGCGGAACCAGCGGACGTTGTTGCACATAACGCAGCGATAATATCAAGAAAACAGCTTCAGAACAATCCAGAACCAAATAAACATCGACAGAGTGAACCAGGATGGCTACAAACGCCAGCAGCTGTAAATTCTAATCAACTGTACCCAAACGTGGGTGCCACTATATAGCGGCTCCTTCTTCTAAGGGGGAAGTTTGTTTACCTTTAAATTTAACAAACCAAAACAAGGTTGCCACTCCAAGGCACAACGATACGAGTCTCTCCCGATTCCAGTCGATCGCGAGATCGAGCTTCGACGTCGACTGTTAATTGTGATGAAATTCGGTTAAATGGAAAGCTCCATGTAATTTTAACAGGAACAAAGGCATTGTAAGGTGTGTTTCTACCGAAACAAAGCAGGAGAAAGACACGAAACAACTTACTATTGCGATACTTGATCCGATAAGCCAAGGATGCATCTTCGCAGATGTTTTATAAATTACCTACAAGACACTCGTCACATACGCGCAAAATCACTTCGAATTGCTGCTATGCCCGATCGAAAAGGCCGTTAATCAAATTTAGTTTATCGACCAACTTCCAATGATCTCTATCATAAGATGTCTGTATATAAAGCGCGAATTTTTAAAATTTCAAAATCAAAATTAGAAGCTTATAAGAAGAAGATACGAGGAGATAAGAGGTTCTAGTAGTTGAGACAAATAGCAAATAATGTAGTTTGTAACGTAGTTTGTCAAACGAAAAGGTTTGCTAGAGTAGATCCAAATTTGTTGATTTTCTGCTCAAGTAGAAAAGCAGAACCTTTTCCCTTTTTCTTTCAATCACTATTGTTGTAATAAAATAAATCTACCTGGTCTAGACACAGATAAGCCGGCATATCGATGCTCAGGTCTAGTCGACCGATTCGTTCAGTCAACGAAGCTATTCAACCCATTTCAATAGCTCTATTAGACACGTCGATTAGCGGCACGTGCAGGTACCCGTAATACTTAGCGCTTGTCCCTATTGTAAGCGGCGCGCTAGGTGGTCGCCTACCTCGTCTGGTTCGGGTTTATACGAAGCCCCTAAAATGCAATTAAATAACAAGACTTTTATGCAATATTCTTTTTATTAGACGACATTTTAAAAAGATATTTAATAAAATACAAATTTATTTCCGTTTCATTACCTCCAAAGTAGACTCCTGCTACGAACGAGATTTCTTTGCTATCTTTCTGTTTATTATTAGACGATAGGGTAAATTCAATAACAATTTCACTTTTTTACGCTACTTTGTTATTACACAAAGAATTATAACCGTCCTGCAAAATCTTCGTAATATGTTTTCGAAATGTTCTCCGTTTTGTGCTAGGCAATAGCGCAGTCTGTTTTCATATTGAAAATTGAATTTGAAAACAAATATTTTATCCAGATTTGAATAGCACGCTACATTCCCATTAAATGTAAATATAAATGGAAACACATTGTGAATGAAGTTTAAGAATCATCGAAACTTTAACATGTTTTTCATGAGATACGGTCATTTGCGATCTATGTTTCCTTTGAGACTTTTTATCCTCGTGACGAGTAGAATACGTTGCATTAAAAAAATCCTGACGTTGTAAATCATGCTGAAGGTCAATTTTCTACATACAGTTTTTTGCACATCTTCACCGATACAGAGGTATAAAATCGCTTTATGGTTGTTTTTATTCTCATTTTTTATACACCCTGTACATATATTGTATATCTGTACATAATTTGTTCACAGATTATAGCACAAATATATAATAACAAAATAATCTTTGAAACGATATTACGTTAAATGAACATTATTTTCAATAATTATTCATTAAGGAACAAGACAAGGAGGGTTGATTCTTTGATCCTCAATCATCAAATGTCGGGACACTGGATTTTTTCTTGTGGAAAACTGTGGGGAAAGATTCGCAAAGTATAACATCTGATACAGGTCAGAAATATCAAAATGTACATATACAGGTTTAATAATCACATAATATAATATATTTTAATTTCGAATAACAAGATCCAGACATCAAAATCTCATAAAACAACAGAAATATTATAGTTTCATGAAATGAGAATATTATTTACAATTCATAAGACTGGAAATTTGTAATACTTTGAAATGATTGAATGAACATATTGATAAATATCAAAATGTTCTTATATTACATTAAATGTTCATACTATAAGTCAATCTTCTAGCATTTTAAGTAAATCATAAATAAATTTTACATGGTACTTGCTCAGATAAATTATAAAATGAAATAAATATATATGTATTATTATAAATTATTTTTACAAGAAAACAGTAATTTTGAAGAAATCATGGTTTTGAAACGTATAATCGATTCTCGTTGATTTGTGTAATAAGAATAATATTGAAAAAATATTGTTCATTTACATCAACAAATTATATATAATTTAAAAAACTTATATTTCCATGATATTTAATTTATCCATAATATGTGTTATAAATTATAATAATCATTTAAATATACATAACATAGAGCGATACATAAAATCATATTCAAATATAATAAAATAATTTTGAAATATATGATTATAATTCCAGATACGCTGTTACTACCATGAATTAGAATAACATAAGAAGAGGCAGTATATAAATATGCAACATTCAATCTTCATTACTAAATCTGGAACTCAGTCAGCGTTCAATCATTACACATAGAGTGATATATGAAATCATATTCAAATATAATAAAATAATTTTGAAATATATGATTATAATTCCAGATACGCTGTTACTACCACGAATTAGAATAACATAAGAAGAGGCAGTATATAAATATGCAACATTCAATCTTCATTACTAAATCTGGAACTCAGTCAGCGTTCAATCATTACACATAGAGTGATATATGAAATCATATTCAAATATAATAAAATAATTTTGAAATATATGATTATAATTCCAGATACGCTGTTACTACCATGAATTAGAATAACATAAGAAAAGGCAGTATATAAATATGCAACATTCAATCTTTATTACTAAATCTGGGACTCAGTCAGCGTTCAATCATTACACATAGAGTGATATATGAAATCATATTCAAATAATTTTGAAATATATGATTATAATTTCAGATACACTGTTACTACCATGAATTACAATAACATAAGAAAAGGCAGTATATAAATATGCAATATTCAATCTTCATTACTAAATCTGGGACTCAGTCAGCGTTCAATCATTACACATAGAGTGATATATGAAATTATATTCAAATATAATAAAATAATTTTGAAATATATGATTATAATTTCAGATACGCTGTTACTACCATGAATTAGAATAACATAAGAAGAGGCAGTATATAAATATGCAATATTCAATCTTTATTACTAAATCTGGGACTCAGTCAGCGTTCAATCATTACACATAGAGTGATATATGAAATCATATTCAAATAATTTTGAAATATATGATTATAATTTCAGATACACTGTTACTACCATGAATTACAATAACATAAGAAGAGGCAGTATATAAATTTGCAATATTCAATCTCTATTACTAAATCTGGAACTCAGTTAGCGTCCAATCATTTTTAAAACATAATAAATAGAACAAGCTCCTTTCCTTACTATATTTTTATGCATAATAGTAATATATTTTTTATTGAATATCTAGAAATTATGAAAATATTGTAAGTTAACGACGTTATTCTAAATTTACTCAGTTCTCTACATAAAAGTCCGATCTAAAATTATATATTCAATAAATGGACAGATATCTCGTGGAATGACCGATTTACAGGCATGCTCTATCAATAAATAAATTAACGATCAATAAATAACGAGCGTAGCCAGACACAAGCCTCGTGGAACAACGAGACAAAGAAACGAATAAGCTTGATTTTAAACGTACGGAACACAGCGTAACTTTCGTTATCTACTATTTTTGCATGGATAGAGGTTCGCAGAAAGATTCCTCAGGGTACTCGTGATTATAGCCGAAGAACAATCATGCAGTATGCTCCGCGACACTAGCTGATTAACACACATTTAGAGATACACGAAACGTCTAACAAAATCTGTCAAAGGACAATATTCCTATGAATAATCATCGTGACGCGAGACTTCCCGTAAAATCAATGGAATTATAGGTATTTTCACAGAAAACGATATACCTCAACACGATTCCAAGAAACGTTTGACTATTTTTGTATCTTTTCGATATTGATACAGAATAAAGCTTCCGTTTATCAATTAAACGCAGAATAAAGACGTTAACGATCTTTAAGATTTTTCTTTAAGAAATTTTATTCGCGGAAGACATCGCGTGTGCGTAATTCCTTCATTCGATTTAACTGGCGGAATATCGTAGCCTGTGAGGGACAAAAATCGACGAAATGGCCAATAGTAAGTAAAATTTTCTTAGTGAAAAATGGCAAACGCGAGGGAAATGCACGATTCCACGCGAAGATTGCCGAGTATCAGTAATTGAAATTGCACATGAATGCAACTGTACCGAATTGAGATCATAGCTTTTGTAAATAATGTAAATATTTGTTCGATTGAATTTATTATTATTATTTGATTTTATATTATTTTATTACAATAATTATTCAGTTATTTGACTTTTTAGTTAATAACGTATTTTATTGTAGTAATCGGAAACTAAAATCGCAACGTGGTGGAATCGATGTCATGTTATAAATAAAAAATGATCTACATCTACATTCGTTACATGCAAAAAGTTTTGTGTTTTCAAGTCCACAAAATTTTCATTTAATTAGATATAACTCTGCGATATATGTATATAATTACAGTGTATTTATAAGAATTATGTGTATTCAATTGATACATTATTTTTGGAAATTGAAGACTTTAGGGAAAGAATACTATGTCACGTTTCTCTTTTTTTAAACAACAGGAATTTTTCAATCTAGTATGTTGCCAATCGATCTTATGTTACCAAAATTATCCTTTCGTTTGATCTTGGAGCTAAACATATATTTTTCTACCCTTCTTATAACGCAAAGAATATCGCGTGTCATTAAGCATTAGAGTCATTAAGTATCTAAAGTATTAAAATATCATTTGCCTTAAAAAATTATATTTTCGTCCAGAAACAACAAATTATTTGCATTTTTAACTATTTTATATTAATATGTTAAAATAAAAAAGTCAACGAAATCTCCCGGTTATGGTCTTCAATTGAAATATATTGAATAAAAATTAAGCATGAAAAGGATTTTGTTTGTTACGAATCTGCCAATGTTTAATAATCATTCATCTTTTTTTTATCAAATTACGATATTATATCTTTAGATATCAACAGACATTAAAATATCACTTGATCTTCCTATGACCGTGATAAAGAAGAATAAAAAATAATAACAGATGTTATTATAGGTGATAGATTTTTTAATGTTTTACTACTCGTAGATTTCGTCTGGTTGTCTGAAATTTTCGTGAAATGATAGATGCCAGTATTATTACAAATTATCGCTAAAGCAGTTTATTCTTGCATTTCATTATCATTAGCGAATTTGAACAAGTGCTTCCGATGTAAATGGATCAACGAAATAATTGACTTTTCGTTTTGATTGCATGTTTTACCTTGAAATAAAGTAATAATATTACATATCTTCCAATCATTCTTTCGTTTCAGCAAAGAAAATATCATAACTTTTTGTAGCGAAGCAGTCGAGTACTTTCGATAGAAATATCGATATTTTACATTAATTGTAGATCCTTTTTTAAACTATATTACGTTACGATCTTTTTGCTTTAAATACCTTTATCATTGTTTCTTTCATCCCGCTGTAAGATTAAGACAAAGACATAACCTAAAATTTATTTTAATTTAATTTTATCTATTTGTCTACATACGCCACGATATCTTCTCATTCCTGATTTCATTAACATTGATATTTATCTTATTTGTTGTTATTTCTGTATTCAGAGGTAGAATCGTATTACCTATTATTTTATTCTTTGGATAAATCTATCATACCGTTCTGAGCCGAAAAATCTTTATTGCACACACTTATATGGCCTAGGAATAAAAACAAAAGAACACTTAAACCTATCGATTAAATCTATCGATTGTTTCTATCGATTGTATCTAGAACTATCTTCTAGTTACTATTTATTATAACTAGCGCGTCTGCATATGGATGGCGAGCGCGAACTCACGTTGTCATTTTTAACATTATTATTTTATATATCCTTTATTTTTTATTCGAGTTGGACAAACTGTTCGATGTTTTCTATTTAATTCGTCTCTTTAATCATCAATCAGATTTTCCGATAGGATTCAGATTAAGAGACCATGCATACTAATAGGTAACTATAATTTATCATATTTTTGTAGTTCTTGAAAATAGTTTCAATACCTTAAATACAAAATTCTGGCCAATGAATCATCTCCTTGATAATCTCGATCAATAAAACCAGCATCCTTTAGCACAATTCAGTTAGTACTATTAGTGAAATCTTACAAATCATGAGTTACAAGTTATTGGTATTAATAAATTCTTTTGCATAGCGGAAACAGGTTTGGTAATAAAACAAATGAAATTGAAACTTTCAAAGTAAAAGAATTGCATTGTATGTATATACATGTATATGTAGATACTGTACTTTATTAAAATTTGTTTTTCAGTTGATTCAAATTAATTTTAAAATAATAATTATCCAATTCTATTATAAAAAATCAATACAAACTATATTTTATTATACACGAATGTATTCAAATAAATTAAATGCATTCAAGAAAAAGAACTGATATCATGCCGGGACGTGCTTTGGTATCTTGTTTTCTGCGGTTTCGCTATAAATTATATGCTGCGGATCAACTTGAATCTGACGATAGTAGCGATGGTAATACCTCGTCCAAAGCTGGCAACAAATTCTCAATGTGACATCGAAAATTTACGGTTATACAATAGAACAGACGATAGTAACAACACACTTGAGACTACAATATCTACATCACATTCGGAGCGAGATATTATTGTACGTATATTTTTATACCTTTTCTGTATAATAATAATTATAATTGTAATCATTGTTCATTTCATAATTTTTGATAATTATTATATATTCCAGATCGCAACTTTTAACATTTTCATGTTCATATATCTAAACAAGCTTCTCTCGTGTCGAATTATTTTCGGTTTGGCTTAACATTTTCGAATATTTTAAAAAATATGTTTAAACTAAACTATATAACTATAATAATATAAACTAAAATCTTTTAACGTTAAGATAGAACAAATATTTAAATAGTTTATCTTAAAACTTGAAATATTTTGTGTAAAGATGTTTATTACTTTTTGACTGATAAATTGATACCTGTTGATTTTATGATTTGAAAGTATCATTTGTTCATCTACTCGAAAATAAGTTAATACTATTAAAAATATAGGTATATATAGAAACATATATGTACTTAATCCAAAATTAAGTCATTTTTTATTTAAAGACATATTAAGAAAGCAAATTCATTTCATTTAAGATTTCATTATTGAAAAATTAATTTAAAAAATCCACAAACTTATTTTATGAAAATGAACTAATTTTATAACTCATATTTATATAGATAATATAATTCTTTGATTCAATAAATGTAAATTGTGTTGACAAATGTACTAATTTAAGTTAGAAAAATTTGCCAAATGTCCAGCTGGACAAATTCTAAAGTACAAATTAAATAATAAAAAAAAAACAAATGTACTAATGATATTTCCGGGTTTGAATATTGTTTTCAGGACGATGATCGATTTGCATGGACCGAACATCAGCAAGGCTTAGCTTTGGGAGCTTACTACTGGTTACATTGGACAACGCAACTTCCTGGAGGGCTTCTAGCAAGACGTTATGGTACAAAACTTGTTTACGGCTTAGGAAATCTCTTAACAGCGATTCTTGGCTTCTTTATTCCGTTTATGACCCATTACCACCTTTATGCTCTTGTGACACTACGGGCTCTCCAGGGCCTGGTCGCGGTAAGTCAACAAAAGCATTAAAACTCGATGAAATAACAATGGGTAATATTATAATTAGAATGAAATATTTCAGTAACAGTCCAAATTTTATTGTGAGCATTATCTATAAAACTATCGTTATTGTTCAAACGAAAAATATTCAGACAGTTTTCGATTAAAGTTATTTATTTAGGGTGTTATATGGCCTTCTATGCATGACATGACCGCCAAATGGATTCCTCAGAATGAGAGAAGCAAATTTGTTAGTTCCTATTTGGGTAAAGTATCTACAATCTCATAATACATATATATACTTATCTATATGTATATTTCTAACAGACAATTTACGTAAAATATCTGAAATATTTTATGATATTTTAGTGTAATATAATAATTATTATATTATACGCACAAATACATTTTAAGTATTCGATTAAAAAATGATAGAAACGTTTGTTATCTACAGTAGAAATGTAGAAATGTTTTCTAAATTTTAACACCTATTTCAAAATAATAAAAATATCAAAAGGATTTGAGACTTCTATCAGAAAAAATGCATTGAACTTAAAACTGATGCACTAAATTTTGTTATCTTGGTAATATAGCAAAAAAGACAATTGCAGTGAAAGCTGACTAATTTAATTTTATATGTACATTAAAAGTTAATGGTCTATATACCAGATTCTGGTATATAGAATCTAGAATCCTGATTTTTATTAGCACAAAAATATGTCGATATTTTTCGAGAATTTTCCTATTGAAATTTGTCATTCTACATTCTCGATTTTTCCTAATACGAGCAACTATTGTCTTTCAGGTATACTGTGATCTTTTTGTAATCATATAATTCTAGTATTAACTAATTTTAGTTAGACCTTCTTATGATTATAATCGAGACATTGAGAGGAAAAGTGGACTAAACCACATCTTTCTGAATGTGAGATTACATAATCATACAAAAATGAAGACATTCGTTTCTTTCAAATCAGATTTAGCTACTATAATAAAATTACTTGTTACACTATTGTGTTTGCTCACATTTATTGTAGACGACAAATTATTAAGTGTATTATGCAGTGGGACTAATCCACCTTTACTCTCAACGTTTTAATTCTTAATTACCCGTAGCATAACGACTGAAATCATTTCTTAAGAGAAAAGAAAAATGCTAGTGGTTCCGCGCTACGACAGATTTTTAAATATGTCACTTTTCAGGTAGTTCTGTCGGTGCTGCTATAACTTACCCCCTTTGCGCAGTTGTTAGTAGTACATTCGGTTGGGGTACTGCATTTTATATAACGTCATTACTCGGAGTCATTTGGTAAGATCATAGTATAGTAGTCGTCAAATTTGCTTTAACGTCAGCTTCTGCTTTTATTGAAAAAGAAAGTTCTTGGACATTTTTAATACTCAAATGTGTAGTGTACAGGAAATTTACTAACTTTTGCTCAAAACATATTTTTAGTAGATTATCGAAAATGACTAAAAAATGGTGGTTAATCTGAGAGGATAACATTACCAAAATATATAACATTCTTTATACTACACTATACTATACTTTATACTGTACTATAATATTCTTTATACTACAAGAAACAGATCTTGACATAAGAAATAATTCCAAGGTACTGTTTCTGGCTATTCCTCATACACGACTCACCTCAGCAACATCCTCGTATATCTGACGAAGAGAAAAGATATATTTTGGAACATCTTGGTAGTTCGATCGACGAAAAACAAACTGTTATACCTTGGAAACATATACTGACATCTGGTCCAGTTTGGATTACAATCATAGCTCACTGGAGTGGAGCATGGGGCTTCCTCACCCTAATGACTCAAGCTCCAACCTACTTTAACTTCATTCACGGATGGAATATCAATGCGGTAAAAACATATCCTCTGAAACATAATTTCATAAATAGTTTACTTATTTATTACAATTCGATTAAAATTTTGACTGCTTAAAATGTTTTGCGAAGCATTATATATTCAAAGATTTTGCTATCTATCTAGATAGATGTACATCTAGTGTCGAATTGAAGCATTCTACAAGTGATAATTTTATAAAGTATGGCATAAAATGTAGATTCCAACAGTACACCTTCGTACAATTCGTGAAACCAAGTCTGTGGAATGTCGCGGTGTTTATCTCAACAAAATAAAATGGGTCGTACGTAATTCGAAAAAATAATATAAAACAAAAAACGTTGTGCGTCTATTATTTCCTCATAAAACGAAAGAAACTTTTCGCTCAACCTATATAGAGATGAATATACCATATATAGAGAGGAATCTCTATTACGTATCATGTGATAGCAAAGACAAAAACCAAATTATTTACTCTATTTATATATATATTGTTATTAATTTCTGTCTGTCGGCTACAAAATGGGATTGATTTGCATAGATTTCTCATTCAGTAACGTATTCAATATTTAGATTATTTAGAAGATGAAATAAACCTCTACTTATTATTTAAACTTGATCGGCAGTTTACTAATCAGTAATGAAAATTTGTTTGCAGACTGGACTTTTGTCTGGAGCCCCGCATATACTAAGAATGATTTTCTCGTATTATTACTCGATCATGAGCGACTGGCTCATACGTACCAACAAAATGAGTTTAACCAACGTTAGAAAACTGGCTTTGTTCGTATGTACTGGTTTGCACGGGATTTTCATCTTGGCTTTGGGCTATAGCGGATGTCATCCGACGCTCGCGGTAGTATTCATGATGGCAGGAACAACTGTAACTGGTGCGATTTCCGCTGGTCCCTTGGCGACTTTTGTGGATTTGAGTCCGAATTATGCTAGTATTCTTCTTGGATTTTGTGGAATGATAGTAATAGCCTCTGGATTCATTTCACCAGCAGTAGTTGGTATTTTGACGAACAATAATGTAAGTATGAATATAAAGTAACTTTCTATTTTGCTTTATACGAATATAGGTTAGTTCTTTGCAACTGCATGGATATAATAATCCATGCAGCATTCGAGATTTTATCTCAACTAATCCATGCTCGATAAGCTAGTTTCAAAAGTTACCTAAAAATTGCACACATGTTTATATTTTCTTTAAATTAATTTAATTAAATTAATACATTTCAATTCATATAAAATTTTAAATCATAAAATTTTAATAATTACTTTTTTATTAATGATCAGATATTACGATGCTTAAATTCTAATGCTTTTCAAATATTTAACTAACTTCAATATGGGAAAATATAAACACAAAAAATTGCTAAAGTATATGTCAATATAAACAGTGATAATACGAAAAGAATGAACGAAAGAATCAATTCTGTTATAGTCAAAGGTATTTGTGAGCTGAATGATTTTATTTTCATTTTTTACGTTTTGAGATAAAACGTAATGACAAATATAATGATAAGATACGTGATAACTCATATTTTGATACATTTTTCATTAACAGAGCTACTCAGATATCACTTAAGCGTTTACTACAGTAGGTATATCTCTGCAATTTTTGATCGTTCTTTTTTATAACATTTAGAATTGTATTCATAATCAAACAATAACATAAATTAAAGTACAACATCCGTAGTAAATTGTGGATTAACACGATTCTCGACAGTTTTATAAAATTGTCAACATCGTAAAGCTCTATTTCTTTTTAAACTTTACACCTTTTTTCGCGAAACGTGCGAAAGGAAACCAGAATTGCATCCTGGAAATTGTTTCAAGATATATCATACGCTTAAAAATTACAAAACACAACAATAGTGTGAATAAAACTGATATTTAACCCTTTCGCTTCGAGTGCCGTTTATAGGGGACGCCTGCGAGATAACCTGTGGGTACGAGCGCCGCTTATAGGCGGCGACCACGCGACGAATCCTGGGTTCGGTACCCCATATATCGGGCATATACCAGTGCCATCTGTAGTCAATAATATATTTTTTCGTTATCGGCAGAACATTTTCTGTCGATTTTATCGATATATTGGATTAATCACTTTTTAAAACTTACTCATTGTTGAAACAAACGATCGTATACTGTTTCGTGCTAAAAAATCTGTTAAATCCATTGACAGTGAAACGATATTTCATATACGGTTCTTACAAGAATTATTGTTATTTAAGATTTAGGAAAACGTACATACAGCAACCACGCACACTGTGCGCATTTCTGGCGCGCGCTTCCGTTCAGTGACAGTACTTTGGCGGGCTGGACTACCGAAGCGAAAGGGTTAAGTGAATTTGTTTCTTCCTTTATTTATTTAAATTGTTTTATTTTTTAGTTAAAGTAAATTTCAAATAAAACACTTAAAAGCGTTGGGAGCTGTTGCTAACGAAATTGAAATAATATTCGCAGTGCAAAGGGTTAACACTTAGCCAACCGAGCGCGCCACAGCGAGCTATACGTTTCCACCGCGCTCGGACAAGCCAACCTGTACGCTGTTCATCGCGCATTTTTCCAATTATCGAGAATTCACTACTTGAAAAACAAAGAAGTCTAGAAATTATTTAAGTGGTTAATTATATTTACGGTAATGATTTTACTTAACGATTTCGCATATTGTTTATACAAAACATCAAATTAAAGGTATAAAAAATATAGGTAAAATTGAAAACATTAAAGATGAGTAAAGATAAATAGGATGACTCGGACGTGAAATTAAAAATTCATAATGCATTTTAATATTTTTTTACAGCATGGTATCTTTCGATTATAACTTTATTTAGTCATAACTAATAGTGTAACATTTTAATTAACTTTAACACCACTAAATTGGTGTATTTTATTATATACTGTACTTTATAAGAGCAGAGAAGATGGCGCAAATTTAATTGGGAACAATTCCAGCTAAACAATAACTGATAATAACAGCAACAACAAAAAAAGAAAACGCGTTGCTAAAGTCAAAAAGGGAGATCTCCCTGTTCGGTTGGCTAAGCGTTAATTTCCTGTAGGTATAATTGCTGACTCTTTACTTATAGCAAAATGCCTTTAGTTCGTTGAAAATTATCAAATTAAATACAAATTAATATTGTTTATACAGTAGATAAAGAAAGTTTTCACACACCAGACTAGAATTTCCTAATTAATTTATTCCAATTCTACAATGGATTTGTAAACATTTCTTTCTTTTTTGATCCAGTATATACAGATGAATAATTTTAAAAAACGATACTTACCCAATAGAAATACTATATAAAAGTATGTAACACTAAAAAATCAATGGTAAATGTGAAATGACATTATTCTGAAATTTAAAACGGTGCTATTCCTTATTATGATATTTCTATAACATTTTCCAACAAATTGCAACATTGTATAAACATTAAAATAATATCGTCTTAACATTTACATTATTTTTTCAGCAAACTGTATCACAATGGCGATTAGTTTTCATCATAGCTGCTGTTAATTCTATAGTCGGGACTATTATATGCTTGATGTTTGGAACATCGAAAGAACAACCATGGAATAAGTATGGTAAGTCAAACAAAGAAAATGCGCAAGAATCGCAGAAATTGACAGTGGCGCCATTTATAAAAATGGAAGAGGAAAATCAGAAAAAGGATACGACCGAAAAAGATGGAATGGTTACGGATGAACAAGAGAAATAAACACACGCGTGTCTGAGTTATTTGTAAAATGAAATAAAATACAACACGTGTTCACGACTAACGATAATAACAATAACGTTTACCTTGGTTTTTCGTGATTTGCAGTTGAAGGAATTGCCAACTGAAAGAATTTTGATCAGAACAGAAATTCGAGGAAAAAAATGAAAGGGAAACGTATTGTTCAAAATTTCATACCTTTCAATTTTTAGAAGACTGATCAAATGTCGCGTATCATAATAAATTACAAATCATGCTCTAATTTTGAATATCAATGTATTCTAATCAAGAATTTCACAATAATTTCATCGAATTCGTAGAAAGATATAGTGTTTTATATTTTGCTTAATAAATTTAAATTACTGTGTCTTTCTAATATCTTTACAAGCTGTTAAATGTAAAAAATTATAATAGTTCACATATTTCCACATGAAAATGTTAAACGATATAGTGTAAATCTTTTGTTATATAAAATTAAAGATAAAGAGACCGCTATAAAGAAAGAAATTAATCTCTTCTTAAAGTTTCAATGCTACCAAATTATTTTAACAAACTATCGAAGATATTTAGATTAATTATAGCGAAATCGGTGTTACTAATTACTAAAGGAATCTTAGTTGGACATGAATACGTTAATAAACATAAGAACAATGGACCTCTATTTATTGAAACGATTTTTCGGCCATCAAATACCAGAGATCTTATTACATAAAAGTGAATTTTACACCACGAAAAGTTTTCATTAATCTAAACTAAAAGTAGTTGTCTATAATTTACATAAAAGTTATGTAACAATATACGCAGTTTTTGCAACATTGCATTACAGAAAAACGTAAATTACACGATGTGTTTATTAAGTATTTATATTAAACTGTTTTAAAAAAATTATTTATCACTCCTAATATATATTTCTACAATGTTAATATGTTAAAACATGGAATAAAATTTCAAGTTGAAATTTCTTCTAATCGTTCAACCGATAAAGACAATTTGTTACCGTACAGATTGTACGCAATTAAATAT
Source organism: Bombus difficillimus (assembly GCA_014737525.1). Classification (NCBI taxonomy): domain Eukaryota; kingdom Metazoa; phylum Arthropoda; class Insecta; order Hymenoptera; family Apidae; genus Bombus; species Bombus difficillimus. The sequence goes on along the minus strand of JACXIT010000154.1, from coordinate 168,306 downwards.
CAAATTTTACTTGATAAACACATCATGTATAACACTTTTACGTACAATATTATTGCAGAATTGTCATCATCATTTTTAAGAAAAAATTAATTGTGGTAAAAAATGCTCGTAATAAACAAAAGTATACGATACTGTTTGGTTCTTTGCTTCCAGAGCTTACTATGTATCTCTATTGAACTTCTTCTAATAAGACTTCAGCGATACGTTCGTTCTTCTGTTTCTCAGTTTTACAATACTTCCTTAACGATCTATTTCGTAACAAAATCAAATGCTATGGAACCGATTTATTTTATACTATGGCTCTTTCCACGTATTATCTTACTTCAGGCAGAAAAGTCCAGATAGTATCACAGTTTCTCTTCCGCGGTGAAGTAACTTACTATTAGATACAACGATTTCTTTACTCTTCCCCTGTAGACATTACAATTCTAGCAAAACGCCATTGGTCATGGGTACAACCAGAATATTTGTCGAATAATTCCTAACTTTAAATATGATCAGCTTTTTGGAAATTTTGTAATTCTCTTCTCTATAGCCAGTGCAATATTACAAAATTTGATTTCAAAGTAACAATACGTAGAAATTAATTTCGCGAAATTAATGGCATCCGAATATATAAATTCTGATATTTGTATACAGGATGTTTCATTATTGGTGGTACAATCGACAAGGAAATGATTCTACGCGAAAAAACAAATGGAAAATATAGAAGAAGATTTTTTCATATGAAGCCTGCTTTCAAAAAAATTGAACTTGAACGTGTATCAACTATATTTAATCTTGACTACTTTCAGGCTAGATAGGAACGAATAATCGATAAGAGGCTACTCTACAGATGAGAATAGGTTAAAAATGTAAAATAATATTTTTTCGCAAAACGCTTGGTTTCCAAGTAATTTGAAAGTTAACCTAATACACCTACACCAGGCCAATTCTCACCTACACATGTTCAGAATCTATTTTCTTGAAAACTTGGTCTTAAACGAAAAATATTATTCGACGTTTTACATTTATTTCCGCGCGTAGAATATCCTCCTGCTGATTGTTTACCGATATTCAATCGTTAAATTTTCAAAAACAATTTTCTCGAAAACAAAGCATCGGATGAAAAGAAAATTATTCTACATCTTCCACTTATTATTTTATGTATTGATTTTATTATCAATATTAGGACACCCTGTATAAGCTCGATATATAGATAATCGAACGTGATACGAAGTACATTCTATTTTAGAGAAGTCAAATTGTAAAATTATCGTTGAGAAAAATGTAAACTCAACTCTCTATTTTCTATTATGTATTTGTGAAAATTATTTATTAAAATTACCTAAATAACTTCTAGTGGAATTTTGTTAAGTTTAGGTGTTTATTAGATTCAAGTGAGTAATTCTTAATTATAAAAGAATGAATTTAACGAAGAAGCGACTAATCTTGATAAAAGAATAGAAAATGCAAAAGGGAAAAGCAGTTGACAAAAAGGATCGGGAACAAGGAAAGGAAAGAAAAACGACAAATAACAAAGCAAAACGGTTTCGTATCTGGTAAAGAAACGTTAAAAAAATTGGAAAACAAGTCGACTTATCTTACACATATACGCATAGCTTTTCCATGGCAAATGTATTTACTTAAATCAGAGAAAGATACGAGAGAAACGTATTGTGAAAACATTTTGGTAATACCCATTTTACCATCCGACCACATCAGGCATTTTGTCGTATTCAAGACAGATAACACGAAAACTCAAATGCCAAGGTCTTACTTAAAGACATTCACGATTAATGATTGTTTGGCCGGAAGACTACTCGGATTACAAGCTAGAAGCATAGATTTCTCATTTCTGAAGTCTTCAAGCTCGCTTCATCGCACGCTATGTACTAAATAAGCATTCGCAAGTACATTTGCCAGTTCTTAAACTGGAATCGTGTGAACGTTCAGTTTGTGAAACGGCGTGAAATAACGGAGAAAACAGTTTCTGTGGCTTAGACATCGAAACGAGATGCTAATATTCAAAATCACTTGCCCGAACGGACAAAATTGAAATCCATTGCGATTATATGTTCGTTATAGATGCTAATAAAATTTCTTTGAAATATAAATTAAATGGACGTAGTTATACGCTATATATGTATGCGTATGCAGTAGTATTTGCAATTTAAAACATACCTACATATAAATAGACGGAAAACACAATAGTGCGACTAGCGTTGAAAGCGCGTAATACTAACGTAAATATATGTAAATACATAGATTGGAAGCTCGAGGTTAAAAACCTGGTCGCTTAAAACGCAATATGTAACAAAGTTTTCTTCCTTTCGTACATAATATTTTAGGCCTTACATAGGAATCTGTATTATCAGGTAAATTGAATTTAATGTTTCATCGCGTAATAGAATTCACGATTTATATATTATATTACGTATTATATACTAAATATTTGAAATAGAGATATATACCTATACGTATTTCGCTATGTTTATAATGATACGTACATATATATTTGATAGCTGATACTCTCTATATTTCATAGAATTTTCTTAAAAATGTGCTTCTATGCAACAAGTGATACTTTTCATCGATTAAATTGACCCGAGGCCCTTCCTACCGTTAGAAATCTCTTTATCTTTTTCCTCCTTTGTTTGCACGTCCACGCGCACATACGTTTCAAACAATATAAAATAGCATTTTCGAAAGGAAAGTAAAATTCCCTAGGCGTGTTTTAACGGTTTAGTGGAACTCGCCAAACAATGTAACTGTTTCAAATGTAACGGACGAATGAATAAATAAATAAATAAATAAATAAATAATAATTTTTGATTGGCGGTCAAGTATCATTGAAAAAACTCGATCAATGTCACTTGTAAAATTTGCAGATTATCACCATGATGTTAGAACTGGAAGGTTTTAATGCTACCAACGATACGTATGTAGGTATATTTAAATGTATATATACTACTTTCCTAAGTTTTTAGATTTATGCTCGAATTGAATGTTTCAATGTCGCTTAAATATAGAGTTCTCGTATACTACCCTGTGCTTTAGAATCTATAAAGACGTTAAAATGCGAGGAAATTACATTTAAAGTTATTAACAAAGCTTAGATATTATCGAATTCTTTTTAAAACAATTTTCAAGTATTTGAATATCCATATTGGAATTTCAAATAGGCAGTAGAATTCAGTAATGTTGGTCTCTAATGCAGACGACAGCAATATTAATCTAGAAGATAAACGAATAAAACATTCTCGAAAGGAAAAGCTTATTTCTTCCCAAATATTATTATACGTAATTATTACTGTAACAATTGCTTCTAATACCAAATAAATTGCAGTAGTGATAAGCCAAATGCATCGAGATAGAATTGAATAATAACATAAAGATATTCGTTCATCTTCCAGAAAAACCTATCTTATTTCTGCACTACCCAAATATATTGAACACATTGGCACTTTAATTAATGTTAATTAATTGTACAATTTTTAATATATTTGGTGCATATATCATCGCCCAAACGTTTAATCGCACCAAAGAAGTTAGAGAAAAACTGAAAGTCAAATCTATCAAATTTAAAATATTTATAATACTTTTATACTCTGTGTTAGAAAAATGCATAATTCGTAATAATTCGGTTGATTGATAAAATTTTATTAAATCTATTAAAATCAGACTTTGGATTATTTATCATAGACATAATCTAATTTACTTTGGCAACGTGCTAGAAGGGATAGAATCAAAGAAAATAGATCAAAATAAGGAAAGAATTTATATGTGCGAGATGCGACAATATATTGCACAGAAGCAACGAAAAAAACTATATATAAAAAAATAAAAGTCTTATTTTGTACGTACAATGACCGTAAAGTCTTTGACTAACGGTATCTAATAATTTAAAAAAAAAGATATCTTTTGACATACATACATACATATGTATCCACAAATAGTTACTTCTGAAATATAAATATAAATATAATTTAATAATATTGGCTATGTATGTATTGATATCTCATAAACTATCCATTGTGAAATCCAAAATGAAAAAGATACATAATATAAAGGAAATTCCACTCGTACTTCTTTTGGCTCTAAAATTCATACTCATTTTTAAATAATAATTGTATAAAATGATAATAAAAACATTTAAATATTATATATTGTTTACTTATGAGAATGTGTACCGATTTATTATATGTATCAACAATTTGATTTTGTAGGACTATACAATCAGAATATATGAACATGCAATATCAAGAAGAAGAAACAGTTAAGCTAATTTTAAGAGAATGAAGCACGAACATGTAATCACAACCATCTGTAACGGATAGCTTATCATTTGGAAACATGTAAAGATGATCTATTTCATAAATATACAAAATATGTACATGACAAATTATGTGTGTCTCTAAATATAGTACAAAAAGATAAACTATAAAGTTGTAACAGATTTTAAATATGCTGTAACAACAATAGACACATTTTAACAAACTTTGCAGAAGAAAAATGAGTTTTATCCAGCATTTCTACATATCCTGACAAACATCTTTTTTCCATGTTACCATTTATGTTAAAGTGCTAATTATATAATTGTAGTTGAATAAAAATTGGTCCGCGTTAAGAATTCTGAGTAAAAACAAATAGATGTACGTTTACAAATGTCAAAGTAGCGACAGCAACGTAATAGCAAAATAATAATAAACTTTAAAAAGAACATTATAAAAATAAATATAATACTTTCTGCACTCGGAAATCATATACTAAAACAAAATATATTTCATAATTTAGAAACGAGTTATTATAATATAAATATGTACACGTTTTTAATATTATTATATTTTATATAGCGTATATTCTACACAGGATATATCTAAGATTAAACACCATCTTTTCGGCATTTTCGACAATCTACCAACAAATTTTTTCAGCAAAAGTTAATCAGTTTTCAATTCGCTACACATTTGGATATTAAAGATTTCCAAAAAATTGTTGACTTCTTTAAATAGCACCATATATTTTGCGCTTGACAGAATTATAATTGACATCAAGACGAATTCAACGACCTACTATACTATCACCTTGAACTGACTTTGAAACGAGCTGAAAATCAGAAATTTAATATAGTACATTGTAACGTGTAATGCAAAACGATATGATTCTTATTGTTAGATTTGTTTAATTTATTAATTTCTGAATGCAAAGTCGTCTCAAAGTCAGTGTATAGTAGACCGTTGAATTTATTTCGACGCAAACTACAACTCCGTGAAATCCAAATCATATGGTACCCTTGACTATTTTATTGGAAAAAATTTTTGGAAATTTTTAATATTTAAACGTGTAGTGAACCGAAAACTTACTTTTGTTTAAAACATTTCTTTGACGAATTATTAGAAATGTCTGAAAAATAGTGGTTAATCCTAGAGGACACAGCCTGTATATGCAAATATTTTGCCATAGCTCAGGAATCAAGTTAAAATTTGTTAAGAAACAAAAATCTATACTTGTTTCAAAATCATACATCTTTCGTTCAAAATCATAACGCGTTAGAAAGCAAACATATTTTATAATAATAATTAATAATATAACTATTAAGATCAAATTCTTAATCTCCTTTGAAGTACGATTAAAGTTTTGGGCGGCATTATTTATTTATATCTCTTCCTTTCATCAAATTTGAATGTATAGATGTATTTACTATACGCTCCATGGAGAAAGCGTACAGACTTGTGTGAAATGGCAATATACTCTGACAAACGTATAATAGTTTGTAGGACAATTACTTTTTGAATGATAATTTGATTGCGTTTAGATAAATACTGCCAAATGTACTTTCTGCCCTTACTCTTAGATATCATATTCTACATCTAAATTATTTTGCTGACTATACCGAGACTTTACTTAAAGCTTTCTGCGGTTCCCATACCTATGTTATTTCGGATCCTGTCTAATATTTGACAATCAAGAGCCTCATTGCTATAATTGAAATTACGTAATTATTTCAAAAGTATGGTTCCTTCGTTTCAAAAAAAATCCATCGTGTAAAAAGTTTTTTGATAATCTTGTGTTCGAAAGGATAAAGATGGCACCAGTTTTAGAATCATTGAACTGATTTTTCTTGAGTACATACAAATTTCTCGATATTATACTTAAATAAATACAATAGGCAATAGACGAGATATGAAAAGTGCAAAGAGTATATGAATAATTCTGCAAAACCATACATTAATATTCCATCAAATTATATAAAATTGATGTTATAATACGTTAGGAAATGAATAAGTGTAGCAATAATCGATATTATAAATATATTATTAAATAATATTGAAAAGTTATGTTCAGATATAAAAATTGTAAAAATATTTTTCAAATAGCCATGTTGAAATAAATTTTAAAAGTAAGCTAGCACTTTTACCAATCAAATACATATTCCATTTTTTTTAGCAGTTTGGAAATTCTTTGAAAACGATTTGGAAACGTGAAATTGAATTGTCCTTGATTCTAAAGTCACTAGATTAAAATCATTCATACTAACTACAATTCTCTTAAATAATTAAAATGCACTTGGTGCATCTTACTTTATGACCATTATATATTTGGTCACGATCTTATTTTCTCCTGCTTATCACGTAAATAACTGATCCATATCACATTAAATACGACTTAAAAAATACAAAGAAAAAGAAGAAGAATAAGCTATTCCTTAAGTAATTCTGAATTATGCTGTTTGTGCGCTAATTGAAACAACGATTGCTCTTAACCAATAAAAGAAGTTGGTCCACCTTGCACTGAAAAATCGACGATGCGATATAAAAGACACGAAATGATGATACTTTTACCAACTATCACATAAAATGCTGTCCGGAATGAAATAAAACGAGCATCAGAAATTGTGTATTACACATTAGTAGGTGGGTCCATAGCACAAATAATAGATTTCATTACACTAGCAGCAGCTAAGGACGCGTAAGGCTGCCATTCCTTTATACGAGAGCCATCTTTATAATCAGAAATACCTCGAATAACGGCAAAACTTTCACGACAATTACCCAAAATACTTTCGACTACAGCATCCATCTCTGCATCAAAGGCAAGGGCTCCAAATCGGGCTGCAAATTTCTGTCTAAGCTGATCATCGCGTGCAATATGTCTACCAGATGCTACAGGTGCTAAGTGAATTCGTGGACAGCCATTTGTTCTGGACATAAAAGAACATAATGATAAATGTTGATAAAAAAGGACCTAGTATTAATGACCTTTATCTTGACATATATTATCAAGGACACTCACCTTAAGTGTGAATCCCCAGAAAGTTTTAATCGTCACTTGTTATTCCTCAAAAAGTTATTGGCAGAAATATATTACTACTACTATGTACATTGCATTCTGCCTATATGTAAGTATACGTATGTGATTGTAACCAACGCGATAGTCGCGTTTATGTCCCAGTCTTCATTTCATAGAAACATCGTGTGCGTTGATCGCTCGCTTGTAAAAATCTAATCCAACCCAATATCAATACCACAGGCAAAAAAGGCCCGATATTTTACCAAAATTCGTTTTCCTTAAAAATTTCTTGCACATATGTAGAATTGAAATTGGGTTTGACTAGATTTTTACGAACGAGTAGAGCGAGCGATCAACGCGTGTAGTGTTTCTTTACCATACATTACTTTTTATAAATCCTTTTTTGTTAGTAACCTTTTAAGAAATAACGAGCGATGGCTAAAACCTTCCAGAGATAATTCAGGAGAGTGTCCTTCACAGTATATGTTGAAGTTAAGTGCTCTTTGTCAACATTTACTATATTTGAAACAGGAGACACTGCTGAAGATTTTATAAGATTGTATAACTTTAAAAAAAGATACATGTATATTTACTTAGGTCATAATTATGATTATATACTGAAAAATAATAATCTTATATACTAAAAATAACATATTAAACAACAATAACCTTTTATTCGCCGCATCTGCAGGTGCAGTAGGATGTGCAACTTCAATAACATCTCTTTCGCCAATAGCCATGTATAACTTATCAGACTCTGGTGGAGGTGGTTTAAAATCATGCTCCGTCTGATTAGTTAAAATATCTGAACCTTCCTTCAGGTACGTTTGCCATGGAGGATTTGTCTCATTCTCCGACTAGTGAGAATCATTAATAATTGTACTAGATTCTTGTTGCAAATTTAAGGACCCATGCAGGCGAACGACTTCTGGCCGCGCGATATCGGTGCGATCATATGCCTGTCTTCGATGTTCGTAATTGGGAAAACAAAAAAAGACATATGATCCAACCACATCGCGCGGGCAAAAGTCGTTCGTCTGCATCAGGCGTAAAAGTGTAACAACCTACCTGATCTTTAAGATTAATAGCAATTTCTTGAAGACATAAATTTGGTGGGCAATATTCTTTGGTTTCAAAATGATAATCTCCACTCTCATTTGTCTTTGCACTTTCACAATAAACATAAATATACTTTTTATTATGAGGAATAGGATAAGATATGACCACATCACCAAGTCGCACGTGTTTATTATAATCTGTATAATGTGGTACACCTCCCCCAATTCCAATTAAGAAAACGAAATCAACTTTCTGAAATGTACCTACAGAAAAAGTAAAATATTTGATTATAATCAAGCGTACCAATTATAACTAAACCAAGAACAATTTAAATGCTACCTAATAATCTGGTAGTTGTATTTCCTGCTGCAGTCATTGCTTCTCTTGTATGACCTACAGTTGGTAATTTTGTGCATACAATTCTGTGTGCACCAATATTACCTAATGTGTAAACATTTGACTCACCTATAACAAAAATAATCTTATTTTGCATCGAAAAAATCCTCTATCATTAGTAATTTTAAAATATGTGTATGATACATGTGCACTGTGCTACTATTAAAAAACTGGTATTGTATTTGTGTATGTATGATGTGACTAAATTGATTAAAAATGACTCATTCCATACAGATGCAGTTATGTTCAGTACCTATTGCTAGATATAAATATAAATAATTCATATATTTATCAGTATATTAAATACAAGGGCAGATTGAAAAGTTTCCAGTATGAGAATATCAATAAGAAATAAAGCGAAAATAAACTCCTAGCGATGACACCGAAAACTTATCAACTTGTCTTTATAATTTTTTTTTAAATGAAAGAAGTGATAAATAACTATCATAACACATTTGTATTTGGTATAAAAAATATAGTTGTAAAACTTATCATTTAATTCCTACACACCCTTCCTATTTTTAGAAAAAGTTACTAATTGAACTAACATCCCACAAATAATTCAGTATTTTCCAAACATTTATATTCATATAATCAATGTATGTGTAAACGTACATATAATAATAATTAAAAATGTATAATATATTGTTGCGTATTTAGTACTGGATTAATTAGATAATAATACACAGTAAAATGCGTATATATATATTACACATATTAATATCATTATATTATAAATTTATTTATATATAAAATTGTGTTAAAAGCAACGGAAAATAAAATTTAGTTTTGTAAGTGTTAACTAGTTATTTGTTTTAAAAATGGAAGTAATAATTCAAAGAAGTTAATACCAGTCTTAAGTAGAAGGAAATAAAATGATATAACAGTATCTTTTATACAAACAAAACACATAAACAAAAAACACATGAACAAAAGATATAACCTGTGATAGTTCTGAACCATATCCATTTAGTCCTGGTGCAGACATGCCTTTTTCATTGTTATGATCGCGCTACAATCATATGCTTATCTTTACTGTTCTTAACAGACACAACAAAGAAGGACATTTGATCGCAGCAAGATCGCAACGACAACAGTCGCATGTCTGCACTGGGTTTTGATATGTGTGTGCTATAAATTTAACTTAATTTGCTAATATTGCCGAGAAAGTAAATGGTTGAAGATGAAGATATGATACGTGAGATGATAATCTGAATGAATTTCATTACAACACAGCAATATGGTATGTATATCGTTTCTGCGGCATCGTCAAAGTAGTATTTTAATAAAAATATCTAATAATATGTATTTTTCACAGCATAGTGCCATTGCGACACTTCCTGAATACAAGCAATTGGCAAGCTATAACGTTAAAGGACATTGACACGAAAGAGGAACTATATTACAAATTACTTTACCAAAACGACATGTCACTCGCGGTACTCCATCTGTCGCATCAGGTGAGCTTGCCGTACCTAAAGTTTCATGCATTGTCATATATATATATATAGGCAGTACATTTTGTACCTTTACCGCCAACTAATATATGATACTATAATTATAATACCATAATGCAAACTAGTTAATACAAATTCTTTAATACACTAAAAAGTTCCATAATTATACTTGAAATTCGAAATTTCTTATACATACATTAACTTCTAAAAAAGATAAAGAGACCTTATATAACGTAAAAAAAACGTAAATAAAGTCTGCTTTGATCTTAAAATTTGACAATATCATTTCTTTATATTTAATCATTTAATATTAAAATATAAACAGCAACCTGTATCTTGAAAATATGTATGTATCATATCATATTATTTTATATTCCTTCTGCCATATAATTGAAGATTAATTCATAAAATCTATGTGAATAATTATGAGTTATTAAATGAAATATATCTTACCAACAGTAGTATAACGAACAAATGTTTCTTTGTTTTCAATCATAGAATCTACTGCCAACTTTTCACAATACTGTGCAGTAATAATTGCTATAGTAGGTTGTTTTGCACTTGCCATTGTTGGCATTTGTTTTACGACCTAAAAAAAGGTTCAATAATTAATTACCACAAATAATTATACATAAAATAGTGCATTGACACTATACTATAAATTTACTGCAAAATAGTAAAAATGAAATTTACTTGAATTTGGGTATCTTGGTGTACAACTCTAGTAAAAGCTCCATGCTCCATTGCTTTAACAACACCCTTCTCTTGTAATTCTTTTAATTTTATTTCAACAGCAGAAGGATCCCAACCATGTTCTCTGCAATAATTACCACACATTGTTTACAATTACATTAACATTTTGGTGCAAAAATAATTAATAAAATTCTTATAGTAAAGATCATACTTTGCTATATCAGTCACTGTAATTGGATTTGGATAAGCAGATTCAATAAGTTCCAACACTTTTTCTAAAGTCAGTTCAACTAGCTGACCAATAACTGTTTCATCCGTTGATACTGTCAAACAAAAAAATTAACTATTATCACATTCCATTAATATATTTCATGATTCTGCAAAATATATATAAATGCTCATTAAAAAGTAAATTATTTGTGATAAATTTTTCAGTTTTTTATAAATAAAATGAACTACAGCTTTTGTGTATCTACTTGTGTGTGCTAAACATATGTGACATCAAACTTAGAATAAAAATGTAATTCACATTACCAATCCTTTTTGTGGAATTGATGACATAGAAATGAAGTCTAAAAATTTTATATGGTAGTGAGTGACCATGAATACTATTTATAGACACATTAATGTTATACTAAGATCAAAGTAACAATAAAGAGTATTGCATATGGTATAATAAAATCACTAATATGTATATGTTAAACTGTAAATAAATCTTCTGAAATGCTTAAAAAATATACTTTTTTTACAAATAATAATAATATTTTAAACATATTAATTGATTATATTATTTTCAAATGTATAGTATTAATTAGTTTTACATTGTGTTAAAATTTCGAATTAAACAAAATAACAATATTATGGCATTCATAATCATGCATTCATATTACAAACATGATATACTTCACGAATAAGATATGTACATATCTCTAATGGTGTATATCCAATTTTTCTTTTTAGTCAATCAATCCATATTTTATAGGAGGAGAAGCAAATTGAACAATCACAAATGATTGTTTTCATTATTAAGTAAAATAAACACTAAAATATATATTAAATGTTTAATATTGGATTAATGCGAACAAATCATGTTAAGCCAATGTTGTTATAATAACTACTATATTGCATGAACCAATAAAATATGTATTTACCGGTCAATGTGCAGATAAACAGCTTTTATATTTACTTATTTTTTCTAAAACCTCTTGCACTATTTTTTCAATATACATATGTTTATCATTAGTTATCACTAATAAAGTAAATAGCAATAAATTAGATAAAATTAGAATAAAACTAAATAGATAAAGAAATTCTATGAGAAATTTTTCTTCAAGTTTTTGACCGGCAAATATTCAATTGTTATTGTATTTTATATAATAGCCTGCATATAAAATATCAAAAAATATAAATCGTAATAAAATATGTAATTTCTTCATAATCTCCAACCTGATTTCCAACTAATTTTCTTATATGGAAGAACTGTGAACAGTATATGACCAGTATCAGCTGTGAATAACAGAAATTAAAAATAACACATTTATTTCATATAGAATGAACATGTAGATATATACAAGTAACACGAGCAGCACAAATGTTAAATATACATTTCCTTTAGTTTCAGTTGTAATGTATACTTGAGACACACTGCTCCAATATCTTTCAATAAAGATCACTTAGTTCAATGAATCAAATCAAATAAATCTTGGTACTACTCTTTACTTCGAAGTTATTTTAATAATGTAAAAGAAGTATGCGTGTAAAATAATTTTCATGAATGATTAAATGAATATATCAGTAAATTTGTGTCTGAGAACAATTTTTTAATATTGAAATTAAACAATTAATACAGTTATGAAGTATGATTTGTATATAAATAATGATGTTTTCAACTAGAACACTTAGTTGTTACTTGTTAGCTTATATGATATCGTTTACAAAGAAAAATATTACTTAAACTATACAAAAATTTAAATAAAACATAAATAAAATTAAAAAGATATTGGAAAATTAAAAAGAATTGTAATATTGTACTTACATGGTCTAGTTGGAAGATTAACTGGTTCTTCAAGCTGTTTTAATTCTACTTCTATCTTTTTAATCGTAGAATACTTATGCAACATTAGTTTCATTATTTTCTTGATAAATCCAACATAATCTGTAACAAACCCATATAGCTTACTGGAATTATATATACTATAATTACATATTATTGTGGTACTACTGAGAGAAATATCTGGTGATCCAATTGTACCATTGCAATATAAGTGCACAAAAAAGTTTTTATATTAGAAAATATTTATTTGTATTTTATATTATTTTTTAATCATTTTATAGTTATAATAGTATTCTCGCTACCTGGGACAATAATCTATATACTCTTTTAGAATGATAATATAAAAATAGATTATTGTTGTTTACCAATATGTAATGCTTAACAAAATTAGAACTACCTTATACCTATATACTATACTAGATCAATATTCTATATATAAAAACTTGATGGTTTAATTATAGATTATAGACACTATTATAATTTATACGTTATCAACTACTTAAATAAATTTTACCTCTTGGAAATTCTTGAGGCGTAACTAATTCTCTGAAGAATTCTTGTGCCACACTTGGGTGTTCGGCTTCTGAAAGTGTGTCTACAAACCAAAACTGAAGAGTTCTAGATTCTTGTGTATGTTTTCCGCTTTGAGCACTCACTAAGAATACTCTGAATTGTAAGCAAAGATGTGCTGGATGAATTTCACCATTTGCAACTATAAAAATTTTATGATATAATATTCTATTAATGTCGTAATATTGGTAACATTTTGTCTATTAACATTGTTTTTAATATATTAAATAATGATAGAACTTTATATACCAGCAACCGTTTGTTTATTAATAACTAATCCTTTGTGATCTCCTCCAGCAATATGAACATTGTTTTCATTTCCATTTTCTGTTGGGGGTCCTAAAGCCTGCCTTTCTATTATGAGAGTTGTAGAATTTGCAGTCTTACATTTTGGTGTCATGACAATGTGTTCTAACAAATGAAACATAGAAAAAGAGAATTTGAACAAAGCTCATTAACACTTCACAGTTATACATGACAAAGAAGTAGAATTATAGAAATCATATATCATTTTATTTAAATAAAAGAAATATATCAAAATCAATATAAATTCTATAAATATACATATAATATGTTACCGGTTGTTCTTGTTACATAGACAATTATATAAAAAAAACAGTTCGTTATATTAAATTGTAACATTAAATTACATTTAATAAAAACTATCTGAAACAAAATCCTTATCTTTTATACACTGACCTGCTTTTTTATCATCCATTTCGAATCGTTCACTTTATCTGTTATCTGACACAAGTAACTTTTTTACAGCACTAAATAAATAATGGATAACAAGAACACTTAAGTCCAATAAAATATGCAAGCTACGAACTTGAACTAGTCCACTCAACTAACGACAACGTCGTTCTCTGCTGTTCGACTTTTTAATCGCCTCCTTTACCATCCCACCACAGGTATCGGAGCTCGCGCCTCGCGTCTGTCAAAACGAAAACCTTATATAACCTCAATCTCCTTATCCTATTTAGTCAACCTTCCTTTCTATGGACGTAATAGAGACAATCTTTAAAAGGTAATGTATAAGAGAAAAGATACGCAAAATTCATTAACACAAGAAGTAGGTGATATTAAGTGATCGACTTAAATAGTCAAAATAATTATCGATCGAAATAGTGACAAGACACAACACATGCCACCGCCCTGCGCCATACTTATATTTAACTATAACATGACATGTATAATCTATATTTCAAATGCGTCATTTTTGTTTTTCTCAAAATTAATATACTATCGTTATGTATGTATGTATATATATATATATATATACCATACCTGTAAAATATGACATACTACTTATATACTATATATGTGCATATGGCATATATATGTGCATATATACTATACATACATACAGTTAGTCTTGAAAATATTCGGACGATAACATAAATTTAATTTTTAGGTTCTTTATCAGAAATAGATGCAGATAAAATAACAAAAATGTTTTGCAGTATATTGGCGTATAATATATAGATATCAGAAGGTAACAAACTTTTGACTTAAAACAAACTGTTGTTTTACGTTGAAAAGAAAATGAATTTGATATGTTAAAAATATTCGGACATTTTGTAAATTAATATTAGAAAACTAACATAGCAATTTTTTATAAAAGTTTAATATTTTATTCAATAACATGTTTTAAACAGTTTATTATGGTAAAAAAATTTTTTTATTAATTAATGCTGTATTTTATTTCTCTATTACACGAATTTACTATTTTATTTTAGTACTTATTATTGTTTTTTTATTAATTCTAAAGTCCAGTTCGTTCCATAGGAATGGTTATATATACATTATCTTAGTTTGATAACTTAAATTTGTGATACATCTTGTTATACGTACAAATTATAAATGCATTTATCTTCTGTCTATCTTGTAATGAATAAGCAACAGTACATAATTAACAAATTTTTTATTTTTGTCCAATTACAAATCAACGGTTATTTTATTTTTGACATCTATAGACCGTATTGTAATATCTTATGCCATATACTTTTACAATATCGTATGTGAATAGACTAAAAAAGAAAAGATGCTAATTTATTGCCTGTATTGGAACATAAATCAAAGAAAAATGTACAATTACATTATATGTTATATGTGCTACTGTATTATACGTAATATGTACAAATATACAATACATTACAGATTTAAGTTACCAAACTAAGATAACGAGTTTTTTTATGCATGTGTAGTGCATGTGTGTAGTGCAGTTCTGAATCATCCTATGTATACGGTATTTGACTACAGGTGGACAAAATTTAAGAAGTGATTATTGACGCTAAAATAAGATGAAAATCAAGAATAAAAACAATTGCGTTTTCGGTTTTGTCTTTTTAGTTATTGACAATCAAAAATTAGCCGAAATACCCCGTGCGAGAGCAAACCTCTTTACACGAACGAAAATAGGTTAGGCTAAGCAATGGGGTATACAGAAATCCTCAAATCGAACAATGCACGGGCTCCCTCGTACAAGTCCTAGAGAAAAAGATTATGATATTTGACGATGTAAACCGTACTGCGCGACGTTTTTGTAAGAAAAGATTAAACATTGCACCTGCCTATTTATTAAAATCTCTAGCAGCGTATCATCAAAAACCGTATCATGGAATTTTCGAATTTTTACATCTGTAGCCGAACACTCTGTGTGTATATAGGATTATCCATTTAACTCTCACCTCGCATACTAGGGAACATAAGAGGATGGAAAAAGTATGTCATTATGCTTACTGCACAATTACATGTCGTGCGCCGTCTATTGTTAGAAATTTCTAGAAGTATAGTTATATCAGGTTATATGTATAGTGTATAAACAATTAATATATAAAAACTAACTAATTACAAACAAATTAATTTCTATTTTTGTCGAAATCGTGAAAAAGCTAATTACCCTCCGATTTCGATGATTTTTGAGTATGTTGTAAAACTCAACATTTTGAAAAATGGTTATGATGTTTGTAAAAATGCGATGTAAAGTTAAAAACGAAAAATCCCCATCAAAATAAAAAAAGGCTTACGATGTTTACAAAAATGCGAGTAATTAGCTTTTCTAGTTATTTTCTAGTTCTATTCTATTTATAGCGATGAGCGCAGGTGTTATATTCAAATCAACCAATAAACTTGATAAAGTCATAGACGAGTGTGATAAAGGAAAGGAGTAAAAATCTGTGGTAAAAATATCTCTCTAGTTATACATTATATGTTGTTACACGGTTACACTAATAACGGTATATGTATACGTATGTATTGCATCGCGTTTTAGAATATTTAATGATTTGGCGACAGCAGTTAAATTTTCGTACGAAATAATGTATTTATCAACCTGTATTTTCTACTACAATATAACGAAAATGTTATCAATTCCTGAGATCTTTTTTATATATTATTTAAACGCAATGTCACTAAAATGACCTTTACTAATCCATATTATCATAACAATTATTTATGTAACGTAAACCACAAAGCATTGACGTTTTTATGAAGATTTAATGAAAAAGAAAAGTGCAAGTATGTATACAGCGTGTGGCACGTATGAACGAAACCAGTTCGATTACTGCATAAATAACGATTTTAATGAAAAATGTTTCAGATAAAAGTTGAATGATTTCAAGGAGAAAATAATTTGACTTAGCTTTCGCGCGGCACTGTGTATACTATAAACAAAAAACAAGAGTTAAGTTTGAGTCAGATCGTGGCGCCCGGTCGTCGCAAAGTGGCTGGCAATCAACCTAATGCATATACTGCTAGGCCGTATAATTATAGGCAGAATAGTGGTACCGACAGCTTTTGTGCGAGAAAATACTAAAAACGAGTTAAGGTAGTCACGTTTATAGCGTGTTCTGTAGATTCGGAAATGCCGAATTCGTGTAGTTTTACTTCGACGTTCGTTCACGTTGACGATTGTACGAAGAATGTTTGAAAATATGTACTAGGCATCGCAATCACAAAACGTTGAGGCCCGTTAGCCCACGTTATCGTACGGGCAAGGGCTTAACTTACGTTGACGCTTTTTCTTCTTTTGTCTTCTTTTTATCCGTATTTTGTCTATAATTGATTTAGTATGTTGCTTCCATGTAAGTCGTGTGCTACGTGGAGTCCTAGGTATTCAACTTGCCTTGTTCGTGTTACGCGCGTTCCATTCAATTGGATATTTGGTGGTTTCCGTTTTCTTAGCGTAAATGTAACATGGTTGCATTTACTGTTGGGTTTGCTTTTATTTATATATCTTGTAGCCATTTTTCTATTTTTGTGATGTGCTCTTGTAGTAATGTGGCTGCTGTTTTTGGATTATTATGCCCGACTAGTACAGCCGTCGGCCATAGATATGCAGAAAAGTGACTTACTTGCTTTGTCTCTGCCGTAACAGCTTTACCACATTGATCTTCTGTATGTTCGCACTCACCGCCTTTGATGTAACGACAAAAAATCGATAAATCATCGATGGGTTCGTTCTGTATTTTTGGATTACCTTCTGACACGCAATGATGTCACAGCACCGGCCGTCACATCAAACAAATGATATGTATGCGCACAATCATGATACGCAACGATATACGCGCTTCTTTTATTCTCATATTTGTCTATCTCGAACAGGAAAGTAGATATGAATTTTTCCGAATTATATAGGTTCTTGCAGCGTGGAACTCAATAGTTTCTTATCTATGCCAGCGTGCAACCAAACGGGGCAGACCCTTTATTTTATAAAATCTTGTAATGATGATGCATTACGTTCAACGCTTGATTGCATGGTGCAGCACTAATCCGGATACAATCAGAACCATAAGCGTAAGTACTGGCATTTTCTCTCTGTTTGCAGTTTATAAGATATACATATAACTATACTTTTAGCTCATAGATGAGTTACGTGTGAGCGGGTTCTGTGTTAAGTGGATAATCCTGTATTAAACATATATGTATATACATGCCCTAACATAATCAGAATAAATTTATTTGTATGGTATTTTTTTATCGGTCATTTTAGTAACGATTAGCTAGTGCGCATGAAAAAATATGCGAGAATATTTAAAAGAATAAATTAATTTATTGGATCGTACTTTAAGAATTGCGTAGTAGAATTTGATTTGCGAAAAGGACAAATTTCTTATCTCTTGATACTAACGAAGTATGTATGTATGTATATAATTAACACATACAGACAAACTGGCTATCCGATTTGCCAGGACGTCAAAGCAATGCCATGCTTTGAAGTTGAGTCAGCATGCGTTCTTGTTGAGGAGCATTTCATCGCATTCAACCGTATACCTTCGTAGAGTGCGCATCTCGAGTCGTTGCTGCGTCGTTTTATTCCTATGTTAAACTGTTATTTCGATCATTTTCTTTATGTGGATAGTGTCTGCAAATAGTTAACTTCAAATTGGACGAATAAAACTAAAATTCGCATAAAATAGTGTTCGGTAAGTAGATAATATTTGATTTTATTCTGCATTTTGTTCTGCATGCAAAACTTCTCTTATTATGAAATGATTAAAAGTGCAGAGATACAAATTTATGTCTTTATATAATAACTGCTTTTCATGATCTCATTGTATAACCTATGTTACAAAATGTTACAAAAAACTAACGAAAGCTAAAGGAACTTTGATGAAAAAAATTGAAGCGAATCGTTTGATCCCTTCGTTTCGTCGGCCGAGCCTCGTAGAGTTGAAAAGGAAGAAGATACGCGCTCGTCGCGTTTCGTTTCGAGACTACCGGCGGACTCGTCGGTAAGGCTATGCCCGGTAGCTCCTGCCTTAGACGCAGAGAGCGTCTCGTCAACTGCGGCATATATTCTATGCGGACCCCATTCGATTGCTAGCGAGAACATCGTTCGATCGCTGTTGGTCCTCTGGTGGTGATCGCCAGCCTGGTGTTGCCGTGGGAGGTTTGTGCCATCGTCGATTCGTTCCTCGACTGTTTGGCGGTTGCCGTGGGAGATTTGTACCGTCGTCGTTTCGTTCCTCGACCGTTTGGCGACTGAGGCGGCTTGATCCGCCACACAGCCTCCCCCCCCCCCCTCTAGCGCTGTAGGCGCGATACAGATTACTAGAAGGTATGGGACTGTCGCCAGGCGTGGATGATGTCTTTGGGACGGAGGATCGAATCAGAAGGATTTCGTTATGCGTGTTCATCTCACGTCGTAGGTCACCACTCGAGGGGAATCTGTTGATATCCCTTCGTTTCGTAGGCCGATCCTCGTAGAGTAGAAAAGGAAGGAGATACGCTCGTCGCGTTTCGTCCCGGGACTATCGGCGGACTCGTCGGTAAGGCTATGCCCGGTAGTCCCTGCCTTAGACGCAGAGAGCGTCTCGCTAGTTGCGGCATATATTCTATGCGTAGTCTACTTTCCACGGAATTTCGAAGGGAAGGCCCGGTGTCCTTTCGTCTCCGACACGGCCATCCTGACTATCACACGTCCTCGTATATCTATCAAATAACCATTATAAATGTATTTCTGTCTATAATTGTGCGTTTATGGCAGCCTATGCGTCCAACAACTCGGGCATATACCGCCTGAAGTTGCCCAAGATCTTGATTTATATTACGACATATGATTGACATATTGCATCATTGTTAGTTGTTGGGCGCATGCGCTGTCATAGGCGCACAACTATAAGAAGAATTCGCTGTAGCGATACCGGCATATTTTTGCGAATATCGCGGAAGCTAAGTCCGATTGGCGGTTATATATACATTATATAGGAAAAAGTTGTTCAAGAAGCTTTACAACATATTTAAAGATTCATGAAATTCGAAGGGACAGAATGATTCCACAAGTTCGTCCTATACTGTTGAAGAATAGAAATACTCGTCTGTGATATTAGTGTATCACTTAGGTAATCCTCAAAATGTCGGATACGAAAAAGCATTCAGTGTCACATCTATTTTGTACCTCGTCGATAATAATGATGAGCGGTAATGAAAATAAAATTCCCGTCATCGATAACGGTTATCGGTAACCAAAGAGGAAGTCATCGATAGTAGTTATCGGTAACCATAAAAATAAAATTTTCGTCATTGATAACGATTATTCGTAACCAATAAAAAAATGTATCATCAATGATTATTCTTAACCAAAATCATTTAAACACAGATATTAATTCTTATATCATAATTTTTTAATTTTGTGGTATAACAGTTATTAGTTTGGGCTTTGTGGTGTATACTTTGGATTATTCTAATGCTGACGGCATACTTTTCATTCAAAGTTCAATAAAACAGCGATGAAAAGTCGTACATTAAGTTTTAAGAGGTCGTTATAAAGAGAAGGAAGGTGAATATTTGATCTTCGGGTGCATAGTGTTTTCAAGTCATAAAAAAAATGTTGCAATGCCCTAAAGGCGTTTGAATTTGTAAAATTTTCGAAAAGAAGAAGTATCTTCGTTTTCCTTTCAGGTTATACGAGGTAAACACAACTGTTGTTGTGGTAAAGTTTCTTAACGAAGCTGTAATAGTTCAAATGTCGACAATTTTCCATTGAAAATTTAACGATCCTTTAATTTCGTACGACAATTCATATATATATTCATATTTATTCATATAATTCACATTTTGCCTTTCATTCGATAATCACTGACAGTTTATATCCAAGAATATTAAATTATCGCTTAATTTATTATCGGTACTGAATAGTTGCTGTAATATTCGTGTGTAATGAAAAGAAAAAATGAAGAAGATAAAAAGAACGCGAGGCACAAAAATATCTATATATTTGATACTTAACGTTTTACCGACCGCTGGCGATTCAACGGCATACGCACGTTCGACCGGTATTTCAGGCGCAGATTCTCCCTGGCGCCAGCTCTGTTTCGGTTTAGACTCTCCAATACCATTCTTTTTGTTCATCGCGAACGGTACGTTTTTAAAATTGGTATAAAACTGTGGGAGCTTAGAAAGCAACGTAACTGACGCAACTGAGCAAGGTACCTTAGTACTAAATGACAAATTACTGCTCAAATAATGAGAAAGATTGTCGGCGACAAAAAGCCGATTAATAGGCTATCGGTCGGTAAAGTGTTAACATCACTTTAGATTCTGATGTAACGATTGTGTTATATTTGCAGATGTTTTGAACATCCGAAGAAGGGAAACAACGCGGTGGATAATATCATTTAGAAGGGTAAGAAAGATTCTTCTTTGAATGTTTATGTTAAACATTGTAAATTTATAAAGTATATATTAATAGAGAAATATTTTTTTATCGATATCCAAATGTGAAGTAACAGAATGAGTGAGGCTGCGATGCAAGAGTCGAACGAACAATGCCATTCAATGCCTATTTGTCTATACAATTGTATCAGACGTATTGGAGAAGAGGAGCTAGGACGTATTGGAGATGCCGTGTACTTAAACAAATACCAGTGGCGAGCATACCGTAATATATGCAAATTATTAAAGCAAAAAAGTAACTCAATTATCGTGATCGATGCTCCAAGCGGAGTTGGTAAAACGTTTCTTCTGTGCATTTTGGCTGTAAAGAGACCAGTAATATATATTACATTCCGAAGAGACCAGGCAAGTGAAATTTCGTCGAAGAATATACAGACGTACACGTTTGTATCTTTTTGTATGCATTATTTCAATCTGTCGTATCAACAAGCAAGTCAAATGTTTCGAGCGCACGAGCAAGATAAGATTAAAGAACTTTATAAGTTAATCGTGTACTCTAAAAAATTTGTCGTTGAAGACGCATCCGTTCTTGTTTTAGACGTATACACTATATCCTCGCCGGTTATGTTGCTTCTAGTATACATACTGTCCCTTAAACATAACCTGCACTTAATTTTTGCTGGGGATCGTTTGCAATTAAGTTCTATCAATAAATCTGTATTTCATAAGGCAAGTAATTATTATATTATTCAGATATTGAAGGACTTTACCATAAAGAAATTAAATGAAAACATGCGAGTACGTGGTACCGAGTTTAGAAACAAAGTAGCAAAGTTTTATAAACTTCTGAGGAAAGTACAACCTGCTGGGAACGTTCCGTGGAACTATAAGCTACGTTACAATCTATACACTCTGTTTCGACCGAAATATTTCACTAAGGAACGTTTTAATACTATTTACATTGCTCAAACTCATCGCAACATTACAAGTCATTTACATCGCTTTATTGATTATCTGACGTCGACTAAAACACAGTATTACGAAGCGCCATTTCGTTATGGACCAAACGGTATCAAGTTCTCTCCTAATCATAATGATAAATTTTGTCGCACCTTGCTGTTAGTAGAAGGATACAATTATATATACATTACTACAGAAGGTGTCCATCATGTTGTTCGCTTGTTGCATATAATACTGCGTGAAAACAACGAAGTTGAGAGCTTGAAAGTCTATTTTTTAAATGGTACAGGGCGCATCGAAACAATTAGACGGGTTCGGCTTAGTTATCATCAGATTTTACCAGATTATCGTACTTGGTTATACGAAAACGGTGTGATATATAATAAAAATGATATATGGCAATTTCCTTTACGTCCGTATATGCTGACGTATCATAGTACTCTAGGACGAACGATCGACGAAGGGCAAGTGGAGCTTAGCGCCGAGTGTGTATACGCTAATTTCTTATACATTGGTCTTTGTTCCGTACGCCACGATTCTAATATTCATAAAATTCATGATGAACGAAATCTGGCAGGATATTTGATGACGGAATATATGGAAACTATTTCACCAAAGAAAGACAGTGAAAAATACTATTATCATTGTCAGTTGAAGGAAGATGAAATTAATGAACTCCGCCATTTTATTTATAATAAGAAAAACAGCGAGTATCTAGATGATATCGAATGGACGACTATAAATGATATAGGTAAATTTGAGAAAAAGGTGAGAAACGGGGAAAACGGGAAAGAGTTTATCCGCATTGAACGTAGTAAATATGAAAACTCCAACGAAAAAGTGGATACACCATTCATGCAAATTTTTAAATTTGTCAAAGAAAATCCAAACGTGATACTTGATACAATTAAAATGGCACCCGTTGAAAATGAAGAAGACGAAAAACTGTATGATCACTTACTCGATAAATACCGTCAATGGATTGATAAAAAATGAAAGGATTTGCAAGAATAAGTCTGTGTGCGAATATTAAAGAAAATTTGATATAATCTCTAAATATAAGAATCTCTATACATATATGGTTTGAGCGGTTGAAAATTAATGTTACTGAAAGTATAATTACTACATTACAGATGTTTATATATTTATGGAAAATTAAACCCATTTGCATCCAAGCGCGGATTAATCCGCGCGCTGCGACTGTCTTCTGTAATGTAAAAAAATGTATGTAAAAAAGATGTCGTTTTACGAACAACTATGCATAGCTTAGAATTTGCTGAAACGGAGAAAACAAACCGATATACCGGACAAAAATGCGTAAAACCAACAATAGTGATTGATTATAATCAGAATATGGATGGAGTTGATGTTGGCGATCGAATGTCAAGTAAATTTCATACTATGCGAAGATATAAAAAAGCCTATATGAAAATATCTTTTTACCTCATAGACATGTTGTTACTAAACAGTTATATAATTTTTAAAAATCATAAAAAGGATCGAGCTTTTCATATTTTTAAATAACAATTAGCCGAAGAAATTATCGGCGAATATTTACCAAATATAAAAGTAAGTAAGGCATTAAATGTCATATTTGCGATGTGCCATTATGTATCGACCATTTTAAAGAATTCCGCAAGAAATAATATGATTTAATTTCCATTTTAATCTAAATAATTTTTACTTTCTTCCTCTGTTATAAAGAATGTAAGATGCGATGTTTGCGAGGTAACATTGTCTAACAATCGTTTTGAACAGTAAATTTTCGATAAACTCCATGAAGAATTTGGATGTCATTTACTGCACCTACGACCGACCTCGTGCGGTGATGGGGACCAGTCGCCAGTTGAACGTCGCTGGTGCCTTCAATTGGCCCTTTAAGCAGGGCCATGATGCAAATGGGTTATAGATGCAAGAAGGAATTATGCGTAAGGTTCTAGTTTTGTAGCTGTGTTCTTAGAAAAAAAGAAAAAAAAAGGAAAAAAAAGGGAAAAAAAGGAAAAAAAGGAAAAAAAAAGAAAAAAGGAAAAAAGAACAAATTTAAATTTACATAAACATCCGCAATTTAATAATTATGTTAAGCCTTCAAATTGGTGCTTCATAATATGTTGTGGAATTAAATTTATGTTTTGTCATACGCCTCTTTAATCCTTTGTTGTAATTATATGCTTTATGTGATAGCAGTAAAACGTTATCTATGATCTTTTAGATATAAATTTTTTTTATATAATGCCAATTCACAGCTGCTTTTTATTGAATTTGTTAAGGGATAAGAGGTTTCTGAAAATTATTTATTATGGTTCATTTCAATTAGTACATTTTTATAAATGTTCTATTTTTTACCTCTCTGATAAAATTAAATTAAACAGCATACTTAAATCTTATTATAGTCTTAGAAAGATAGTAGAGAAACAAAAAATGTTATGTATTAATCTCTGTTATTTAATTCGTTTCTATGTTTGTTCTATCAAATTCTTTATACTTGTTTGTCATTTTATTTATAAACGATAAATATTTTAATATTTTTTAAACTAATAAGCAATTTTTTGTTTTACAAAATTTAAAGTAGCTTTTTGCAGTTACATCACATTCCAGATCAACTCTTTGCACTCGAGAGTTTATGTTTATGCTAAATTTCGGCCTCTCCAATTGATGAGAGCGCAGTATTATTTCGAAAATAGATTTTTAGCTCTTTATATTGTTTGTTATGAAGCGTAAAGCTTTGAAATGAAGATGAAATATTTATGCTGAAATTCTTCCGAAACTATGGTCCTGGTAACGTCTCCGACTTTAGTTCAGATTTGACGATCGTGTCACAAGTATTATAAAGTTTCGTAAATTTAGAAGCTCTAAAAAAATGGATTTGCAAATTTGTCGAATTAATTCATATATTCTGTAAAAAAGCAAAAGAACGAAAGACCACTTAACCACCTACCTACAAGATACTCGTCGCATACGCGCAAATTTACCTCGAGTTACTGCTACGTCCGACCATAACTTGTAACATCTTTGTATTATTTTTTTACAAAGTGGAATTTAAGGGATGGTAAGAGTGATGTAAAAAGTTTCAAAACGAAAAGTGGTAAAAAGAACTGTCCTGATATACAGTAGCGGACAAAAGATCAAGACGAAATGGAGAAAATAAATACTAGTATTCTACTTTTGACTAATTAGATATATGTTTATACACTTACAAAAAAAAAAAAATTTCATTTTGATATTTTGCTCGGTATCTAAGCTATAAAAAAAGGAACGAAATCTGTATAATATTTCGTCGGTCAAAAGGTTAAGACTACACAAAAGAATATTAATTTTGGGGAAGAATGATTTTAACATTCCAGGATCAAAATGTTCAAAAACTCACGTTTTACGCGCATCGTCTTAAACTAATGCCCACTGTTTACAAGTGCTAAGCGATAACTAACTGTTGTGATTCCTACATTGTTTGTATTTAACAGCTGACGGTCTGAGGCGACGAAGGCCAAACATACAGCTATGTTATTCCATAGAGGCAAACCGAATAGAAAAATAATATGCGTATAAGATGTTTATTATCCGGTTTACAAATTCATTGTCCTAAACTTTTGTCAGCTACTGTACAGTTACGATAAATATAAATTTGATACTTTTGTCATAATTTTGTGAAATATGTTAAAAAAGCTTTTTTTTTTTTAACATTTAAGAAAATATTATTTACCTATTATGTACCTAAATTTAATATACAAACAAAGTAAAATATTAGTTAAAAGTTATGTTTTAGTATTAAAGCGAAAGTAAACAGTTTAATATCCAAGTATTGTTCAAGTGCGAATTAGTCTTGAGGGTACTTATAAGTAAAATAATATCGTTTAATAATTTATAATACAAGTTGATCCTACAAACTGATGACAAAGGATCGAAAGACATTAAATAATGTATAAGATTTTTTTACAAATTCTACAAAAGATTTTGACGATTATAAATTGTTAAACAAAGTGTCAAATTTTAATTAAAAGAACGAAGATGGAAGATTATATCAGTTTACATAGTCTTTTACCGATGGTTGTTTAGAAACCTATAGCATTGATTTTGTAATTGTCAATTTAGAGGTACGAATTTAATTGATTTTCAAGAACGACATAAATAATTACTTTCCAAATTGCAAGTATATTAAAAAAATAATGATAAACGAAGAGTACAAGAGAAGAACACGATAAGTAATGTCTTTCATTTTTTACACGCAGTTTTAAGGTTCGGTACTCATTGTCAAACAATCCAAAAATTGTTACCAAAAATGTCTGCTATTTGATTTTAAAGTTAAACGCGTTTTTCCATCTTTTTTATAATTTTTTAAGTTATGTATTACAGTTTTAGCTCGTATAATAAATAATAAGCAACTGATTTCTGACTCGAAATAAACAGTTCCCTATCCCCTCTTCTTTATTTCTTATACAACTCGCCGACAAAGCGAGAGTTCCAAGCACGAGTAAGAGGTCTGCGAAAGCCAGAAGCCATCAATTTTTGTGATCGAATGAACAATAACATCGTTTAGTAGAAGACAAATAGAATATGTATAATGTCTTCTCACTCTAGGCCACAATACGCTCCTCGGCCAATCACTTTTTGGTTCACCGCTATCTCCAACGTGTCGCTAGTTCCGCGTGTTCTTTCTTATTGCGTTCGAAAACAAAGTCAAGCCGAGTGGCATATATGATTCCTAATAAGCAATCAATCGATCTCGTCTCTATGTTACTTATTTCGAGGTTGTACTTGTTATAATATTAAAATATTACTTTTTTATAGTTATATGTTCGGTTTATAAAATATGTCCTTGTTTGAAACACGTATATCTTTATATCTAAGAGGTTCATCCGATTTTTAAGTAAGTTTTTATTATAAAGCGATATTAAAATAAAGATATCGCTGAAAATATATTTATCAAGTTTTTCTCTTGTGACCTTTAAACGATACGACTACTCTATATGTATAATATTAGCTACAAGTGGTTCATCCGAATCGTAAGTTAAGAAACGTTGATCGTAGCTGTAAGAGAGGAGCACGCGTGTTCACCGGGTGGCTTGAGTTTCATAGGATGGTAAGTGAGGGTGGCGCGTCGACGATTATAGGGAGGGGGAATGCGCCGTCACGTCAGTATTCCGCGAACCATCGACGAGCGTAGTTCGTGTTTTTGTTCGTTCCAATTTCCTTGTCATCGGTGACTATATATTCGTGTTCGTAATTTGATAACCGAGAACATCGTGAATCTGTTTTATCAATAACACTGATAATTTGTATGATTCGTCGTCCATGAACTTTTCGTCCGTAACCTTTTCGTCGTTCGTTCGTTGAAAGATGATGCATGGTCGGTAATGTCGCTGATTAAGGAGTACCGACTACCATTGGAGTAAACGTTGATAATAAACGATAGCAGGCAAATTTCGCGAGGCGTTATTCGAGAAATGTGAGCGTTGACAGGACGAATTTACGCGCGATCAACGATTTTGCGCTGCGGAGCGCGAACTACGACCTCGTTGGTCAACTCGAGACGAGTAAAACGAGACGGCGTGGCGTCTGTATCGGCGAACAGCATAACTGCGTCTCGCGTTCGGATTGAAACGCGAGTGAGTGGTTGTTGGAGAGTGACAAGAGAGGCGGGATGAGTGCAAGAGAAGTCACCCTTGTTGGAGGCTCTCCGTGGGGATTTCGTATGCATGGTGGGCATGACCTGCATCAACCCCTTCGTATCTCTAGGGTAAGTCTATTCATCGACCGTTTCACTAACGCCGATTAATGATCTTTTGAACGTAGCTTAACCGCGAATATCGACCATTTAATATATATACTGCAATTAGATTTATTTGTTTTGCGTTTATCACACGTATACTTGCGTATATTGTTTGACGTTGGTTCTACGTTGTTCAACGTCACGCGTACTTCAGCATCGTTTGCTCGGACATTGATGCGTTAACTCAGGCTCGTGGCGACAAACCTTTGTAGCGTTGTCAATGATAACTATCCAGATCCAGTCGCGTATTTAATTTAATGTTACGTTTTTTGAGGAATGTTATAATTAATATATTACAATATATAGTTATTTCTTTCAATTGAGATAATTTCTTTAATAAATACTTTAAAAGTAGGAGTTTAATACGATTAGAGACATTTTCATCAGATATAATGGCATAATTGTCAGTGCTGCGCGGATGTGTACCTATGTAATAGACTAATTATTATTGTTAGGTTATTCCTAATATATCCATTATTATTATTTCAATTCGAGTAAATTATCGTTGCATTATACATATAGGAATATTTCTGTGTATTGCGTCTTAATTCGACCTGAAGCTATACATTTTTAATTACTACTAAATCATTAATTTGACACTTTTGACACTTTTGGTTTTGTAAATTATCAAACATTTTTTAAGTACAATGAAATTTGATTTTATGAAAGATAATTTGATAAATTAATTTTCTTTGGAGTGCACAAAAAATATTTTTTCTTCAGATTACTTGACTTCTTCTATTTTTATAAATCTGGAAAATCCGAAAAAGGTTGCGATGGAATTAATTAGAGCTAAAGCTGTTTAAAATAATAAACAATAAAGAGAATGTAAATGTCCACTGAAATACTTTATATAAGGGGGCATGAAACGTTTTTATATTTTTATTTCAAATTTATTTCAAATTTATTTTAAAATAAAGCTATAGTATCCTCTGGAGATTTGTGTGAAAATGACGTGTCCCGTAAATAGATGAATAAAGCTATAGTTCTATAAAATATAACAGTGAGAATAAAATGAAATATACATACCTATATAGACATTAAATTTTATACACCTAAATTACTGAACTGAAAACAATGTATGGATATTAAAAGTAGTTTATACGTAAATATTCAGACACTTTAGTCCATTTGTAATAACAATATGCGCATTTTACCGAAGCATATAAATTAATAACGAATGAATTAATAATTATAAGCAATATTTATCATTTTATACAATTATCAGACTAAATTACCTATTAAGAGAACATAGAAACATGTGATATATATTATTATTTATTATATGTACTACTACATACTTCTACTGTTTAAATATCATTTTTTTTTTTTTTTTATTTGATAGAAGATTTACAACAATTCTTACACAGAATTTTAAGTAAATTAGTTTGGCGTGGTTCAGTGGCGTGGAATATATAGGTTAGAATAATATCATTGATTGTATCAACGTAGGAAATCTTTCTATTGGTTTAGCAGACCCTTTTTGATCCGACTTGTAATTCAAAAATTGAAAAGTCTGAAGATGAAGAGTTTGTCAAGCGACAAACTACTTCTGTGAAGTTCGGCAATTACAAACGCCAGCTTTATTATCGGTTATAATATATCATTATATGTAGCTCTGACGACTATAAAGTATAAATAATAATAGCAGTTTGATTCATCCGTAATTCTATAATTATTAAATAAATTTCAGTAATGTGTTAAAATTTAGATAATTTAAAGTTTCAGACGTGTTTCAAAATCTTTTCGGCCCGAAAAATGTTGGCATGCAACTTGAACGTACCTTGTTATAAATATCGAGCCATCGATGTTTTGAACGTTGCCAGTAAATTGATACTTGGCACGGACAAACAAGACGCATCGATTTCAAAACCGCGCCATGTTCGTTACACACACAGTCCGAATTATCGAAGTTTGGTTAAGATGTAATACTGGACGATAGCTTTGCATCGCGTGATCGTTCTAAAGTCGCTTACGAATCTAGTAATTTATATCGGTAGCTTGTGTTAACCTTTTGTTTAGTTTATTAAATTTTTTCTTCATATTTCGTAGAACGAATAAGAAAATAAATTTGTCTATTTATTTATAAACTCCGATATAAAATATAATGCACGAGGATTAAATATAAGAAAAATGATCAAATAAAGCAATAAAGTAATTCTTTTTCTTAAAAATTTAGTCGCGTTCTCAAGCGAAACTGAAGATTCTGTCCCTTCATCTTTTCCCAAACATGGAAAGACGTTTATAATATATTTGCTATTTATATCTGTAGCGGCACACGAATCAACGAAAGACTCGAATCTGCAGAGACTCGTATTATTGCGCCTTGGAATACCAACGTTGTTTTGGTTTGCTACGTTCAAAGGTAAACGAACTCCAGACAAAATATTATCGTCGTTATTTGTAATCGTCAACCGGAGTTACATTTTAACTTTTAATAATAACACCAGTCGACACAAGTAGACGAATTTTTGTTAGATTGCTCTCTAGGACAACCATTAAGGCGAGTCATATACCGTTGAATAGCGGTCATCGACGATTACGACCGGCATACGCTGTCTCTGTACTTGTACATATATTAATTTTAATATAACGGGCAATTACGAATTCGTCACTCGTCTATTTATTAAACAAACCAACACGTTTAACATACACCTCATATCGGACGCTAACTTATCCTATACTTACTTATTCTATAAAAAGGGAGAAAAAGAAGGGAACTGCAAACAGCGGAGCTGTGACAGGAGTTAAAGGAGAGTGAGGTTAGGTTAGAATAATGAGATAGACTAGCAGGAAGAAAAATGAACATGGAGGAAGAAGCATGGATTATCTGAAGTATTATTATCTGTAAAGCAAAAGTTGGAATAGTTGGAAAACAGAAATAGGAGAAAAGGGAGAGAAAAAGGGAACATCGGTGATCAATGAAGCGGTGACAGTCACAACTGACAGAATTAGAATTTTATTTAGGAAATGGAATAGAATTCGATTACAAACCATTGATCGTAGTGGTAAGATTAGAAGGTAAAAAGATAGAAATAATGGAACTTAGAAATCGTAAACAGGTATACAATTATAACAAATGTCAAAATATTGAAAGAGAGTACAGATAGGAGAAGGATAACAACGAAATAAAAGAAGATAGGTTATAAATACCGGTAGGGCAGATAATGCAGCAAAGAGGAAAGGAAAGTGACTAGGTTCTATAAGAAAATGAATGTTCCAAATAACGTTGCTTTGTTATGATGTTGAACTACCGTTAAGGTACAATAGAGGTATAATGAATACTAGTTTCAGGTAGTTATCCGAATGTCAACTATTAAACTATTAAATCGTGACTAAACTGTTGCTTAACATTTTTGTTTCGCGTTAAGACACGTCTTTGTAATTTGTAATATACTACGTCTATAATTTACGGTTCAAATACATTGGACGCATTAGCTTGTTGAATACATACAAATATATATATGTTTGATTTAAATGTATACTTCGTTACTTCTCTCGCTAAATCTACGGACACAAATTTTTCACAGGAAAGTTATTTGATTTTATAGAAGAATTTTAATAGAATACGTAGATTTATAATATTTATTATATATTTCATTGAATTTCTTCTATCAAGTCAAACAAGATATTAAGATAGTTGCTAATATTTAACACAAATACTTTTTTATCATAATACGAATAATTTTATAGTTTAGGTCGATAAGTATGTATTGTAGATTATTGTAATTAGATCTTAGTTAAAGAATATATACTACTTTATCGGTTACAAGTAGTGTTAAGGCACATGTTTTAGTGGAAATTGTATGCTTTTTACTGGCAACTGAGTGATCGTGGATTTTGTCATTAGATGGTAATGTTATTTTATTCGTATTATACGTTTAATATAAAATACTAAATAAAGAGACATTTGTTAGAGTTTTCGCAATAAATGTAACAAATAGGTAATGCATATACATATTGTATGTTAAGATTAAAATGAACAAATGTGCCTGAATGGTAGATGGACCAGTTAGAAGATATATCATATTTTTATTCTGCTAGGTATCATCAGTTAGTTCATTTCATTTGTTATATTCAATCTAAAAAATATATTTAATTTAAATTCTTATTTTAAACGGTTATATCTAATTAACATATGATATACATTTTTTTAAATTTTTAGAAACATTTCATAAAAATTAGGTATTTATATAATATAAACATTAGATACGTGTATAATTTATACACACATTATAGTTCACACTCGATCGTTCGATATAATCAATATTAGTTTTACATAAACTAATAAATGTATAGAAAAACCGAATAGAATGAAAGTTTTAAAAAATGACACAACAAAACGCGATAAATTCGCGTATATTTGAGAATCGTACTGCGAACGGTTTGTTGTATTTCTTTCTTTATGGTAGATTATTCTAAGAATCGTTAAGAGCAGCTTTCCTTGAGTTTTAGGAATTCTGTAAGCATATCTTCCAAAGAATGACTATCGATTTCTTTTGACCTTGTACAACTTGTTTCGTTTAGTGATTCCTGTTCTCTCTTCAGCAACATTCTCCTGTGCATAAATAAATATGTAGATATTTTGCAATTTTGTAATTGAGGACTTATTTGAAATACTGGCGTATCTCGTTTTTGATTATACCGTTGTCATATTTATGAAAAGCTACTAAAATACTAAACAAATTACATTTTTCATATAGAATAAAATAATATCGAAAACAGCGATTTTTTTATTTATAATAAAAAATGATAAAGCTTAAAAAAATGATTTTGAACGCCCACCTTCCGAATGGTGGGTTTCTACATCATCAAATATTTATGGAACAAAAACAATGGAACAACGAGGAAAAGATTATATTTGTAGTTCAATTTAATGCCAAATTATATCAATAATGGAAAGAATATTTACAAACTTATATTTTTGTATCGAAATTTAATTTAATTTTTTATCCAAAAACGATAACTAGTGTTTTTGCGGACAAAATTTTACCTATTTTTATTTTGCACGAAGAGTATTCATTGAATTCCTTGCATTTATTCAAAGTACAAAAGTCTTAAAAAGATACAAATTTGTCTAAAAGTAATCGGATGAAAAATAATAAAAATTCTGTGTTCACTTTTCTTAAAAGTTAAAATTTCTTTAAAAATTTATTTTTTTGTAACTTGCAATATATCAAATGGGAAAAGAACGTTTCTAGAGAAATACCACTTTTCTGTTTAACATTTTTGTATCTAAGTGAGCTATTGTAGTACAATTATCATAGGTAATTTAGGAGGAGTCCCGCAATTTTATTTTATTATTTTTCACTTATTTCAACATCCATTTTATACAGTTTTATACACTAAAGTATTGTGATATTTATATGACAGACATTATTCAAGTATCATAAATATATTGCATTTAAATTTATAAAATTTATAAATCAAAGATATAAAATTATAAATTACTCGAGGGTTACAACAGTTTTGCAACATCGTAAATAGAAAATGGTAATCTTTTTTTTTTTTTACGTGGAGAAATCCTCATGGACGCTCCGCCGCTGCGGCAGCGGTAGAGCAGTGTCGGACTCTTACCGACTAAAACTCCATGATCGCCTGCCTACGCGCGTAACAGGAATGCCCCAGGACCTCTTGCGAATTACCGCCGGTGTACTCTCCGCGTTCTCTTGATAACGAGCCGATCCTATAAGTTTCCCGACTGATTAATCTGATGCTAGGGGATGCCATTGCCCCTAGTGCCACCCCTCGTTGCTAGTCGCGGCCCGAGGGGGGCTACAGTGAAGCGCCCCTGGGCCGCCTGACCGCCGTCACCCTCCGCCGCGTTACCCTACAATGCTAAAAGTTTTTGTCTCTCTCTCCCTCTCTGACCGCTCCTTAAATCTGGTAAGTGCCGCCGAAAGGCGACAGTGCCTTACCTTATATATGTGTTCCATCCTTGTTTAGTGGAGTGCTAAACGTCGTTCCTTTCATACTATAAAAAAAAATTTTTTTTTTTTTTTTTTTTTTTTTTTTTACGTGGAGGAAATCTTCATAGACACCTTCTTATTTACCGCTCCCTGTGGGCCGGGGGACACAGGGCAGCAGAAGGTAGTGCCGGATTCTTACCGGCTAAAACCTCCACGGGCGGGGGACGGTAAACCAGCGGCGAGTTAATATGATGATTCGTCAGGCCCTGGGTATTCCGATTAATCCACTCGTAGTAAAGGTATCACACAACAGTCAAGAGAAACTCTCCGGCTTGCCTGTTGAATATTACTTTCAAGAGAGAGATTTTTGGTATTCTTCCATCCTTTGATGAAAGTATATCCCCGGGCGAGAGGATTCGAACTCGTCACGCGTCGTCTTCAGTTTGGGACCTTAACGAGCGTAGCTGGCTGCCCCACCGAAAAATGTTTACCGGATAGTCTTCCAAGTACCGTAAGTTACTCGTTGTAAGTTTCTGAAGGAGAAAAGAATCATAGATCTACAATATAGCATCAACAATTATTAAAATCTAGAGTTTGTTTAATTGTTTATGCGCTCCTGAGATATTTACATGAAATTATAAATAAATTAGAAAAATATTGGTATGTACGGCTCATTTGCTCGAAATGAACCGTTCCGTTAGAAAATGACCTTAATGTTCCATTTGCGTTTACATTGACATTATTTACAATATGTTTACATTCTGCGGTCAGAGAGAAAGAACGAAGAAAGAGTAAACAGTATCGTATTAACGAAGAAACAGGAAATTATTTCTTAGTACATGAAATAGATCATCTAAAACAAATTCAACTATTAGAAAATTAGTTATTGTACGGAAAAAACCTTTCGAGCAAGCGTTAAATGGCGTCATAGAGGGCACAATTTGTTATTTCCTTGCAGTTTCCTTGCAGGTGGGCACGTAGAAGAAGTATGTAGATCAACTACAGTTTCTAAGAATAAAATCACATTTATTTACGTCACGATTGACGTATCTCGTTATTCCATATGGGGAAGTATTATAAAAAGTATAAAAGTACAATAA
The DNA here is from genome assembly GCA_014737525.1 of Bombus difficillimus. Lineage (NCBI taxonomy): Eukaryota > Metazoa > Arthropoda > Insecta > Hymenoptera > Apidae > Bombus > Bombus difficillimus. The sequence goes on along the minus strand of JACXIT010000154.1, from coordinate 132,955 downwards.
TATTGTACTTCATTTGTATAATATTGTGACAATATATTAAAATATCTCCTAAATTCAGTACTCTCCTCTGAAGCATTTAAATAGGAACACCTAAATATATATCTCCGTTATTAATTTTCCATATGGAAAATCTTTAGAGATGAAAGTTATATTTTTTAGAAAGTTAGTCTTTAAAAAGATTTCAAGATCATCGTCGTCCTTTTAACGAAACCATATATATTTTAACACATTAATTGATCCATCACGATATTCTTTATAGAAAGTATTAACCTATTTAATTTTGGACATATTAAATTTAATTTTGTCAAATGTGATATATGAAGGACAAGGAAAGGCGCAAAGTGGTATTCCTTTTTTTCATTATGTTTCTTTCATACGTTTAAATTCGATAAAATTAAAGCTAAAATATCTATTAAACTAATACATAGCATTTCGACATAAATAGGTTGATACCTTTTAATAGAGAATGCTAAACTGGATCGATTAATGTATTAAAAAATATGTAGTTCCGTTTAAAAAATGTTAACGAGCTTGAAATCTCATAAAGACACGATTTAAAAAAAAAAAAAATGTTATCTACCATTGCATGTGCCCCTTCGGATAACTTTGTTCTCTGCAACTTTTCGTACAACCGTTTCCATTATTAATATAATTATTAAGCGTGTCAATTTAAGTGCTCTACGCTGTGTTTATCATATATTAAAATATTTCCTGATATATAAACTTTTGTGTATAGCTCAAAATTAAGACTATCAATAGGTTGCGCGTGGTGAGCATATAAGCGTATATGTATACACGTATAAATATCTGTCGATTCTAATTATTAATACATATGTACGTAACGAACAGACAGACAAGATGTACGGTACTCGTAAACTACATTACGTTTGTTATGTTGCAGAATTTTTATTTCGACGGTAATATAGCTCTGATAATCAAATAACTGGGTTTTTCGGTATACTGGTAGAAATATTTCTAGTTACATAATATTAATTATCAATAAATTTAACAATTATAAATTCTAATATACCGATTTCTTACTAATTAGCCATAATTTAAGTGACGATTAAAAGAAAATACATAGTATTAAAAATACATAGAGACAAAGATATTTTTGCGTATAGCTTGGAAATTTGAGCCGAGTAACTGTAACATGTATTGGATAAAGTTGTTCAGAATGACGATGTTCATAACATATTTATGCATTTTGTAAATAATTATCAAAATTATTTTACAAATTACTAGCCATTTGATTATGTTACGTGATCTAAATGTAACAGCTTAAAGAAATGTTGTAAATATCGCGGAACAGCTTCGACTATTATTCATGCTAATCGTTGTTAATACCTGTTACGGAACTCTTGCGCCGGAATACGCTGTTAACGGCTGACAGTCGGCATTGGCATCGCGTTTCAAGGTTACAGGAACGTCGTGAAATAACCGTGTGCACTTTATGACGTAATTCGGTGCGCAGACACGCACGGTATAAGAGCGCCTCGAGGTCCTTGTGCAATTAGCTCCGCCCATCGTGTACGGTTACGCAACAACGCAAAAGGTGAGCGCGGCCTGTCCTGACAGCTAGTCGCGTTAACGTGTCACGGTTGTCGCTGCTGGCAATGCCAAGGACGTACGTATGATGTTTATATCCGCAACCTACTGTTGCGGTATTAAACGAAGCTTGGAATGCCCTGTGACTAAGTAGAGAAGCGGATAGCATAATTGGCACGACTCGTTCTTAAACGACAACTGACCTCATCTAAATGTAATAATCACATTATTATTAGTTACATTAGTCACTCCTGTTGACTTTATGCAGGGAAAGAGCCATAGATTCACGCGTCAGAAGGACGTTTTCGTTGATTACTTTGTAAAGTGATTTCTTGCGCTCGTTTCACATGGTCGAATATCGTTCTGTAATAAGATAATACTAAAAAATAACTTCTTGGAAGCTTCTTATTCGGAAAACTTTTGAAATTTCTTAATGTCAATATAAAAACGCTTCAAATGTTGCTTCATTTGTTGTTTTTCAGTTAAAAAATGATAATAATATAAAATGTAAAACTAATCATTTTTCGACTCGATACTTTTTTGCAAAGAATTTATAAATTCATTGAATGCCCTATACAAAAGTATATTAATCCAGTTAAAAAAATGGAGGTGATTTTGATTTCTCAACGAAGCAAAATTTTGTCGAAGTTCTTAACATTGCATTTGTAGTTGATGGGAACCTATTGGACTGTTCCGACTATTGAAAGTGCCTGAAAAATTGTGCAGATTAATTTTCAGACGACCCTGTAGATTCAATTAAATCAGATATCGCGATTTGCTGTCGCCGATAAGATATAATACATAACAATAACAGAACAATGTTTCACGAGTTGCGGAAATATTGTTCGGTGTGAAAATATGACAAAATTCGTTGCGAGAAGAAAAAATCTTAGTTGATACAACACTGAAATATGTACTCTCGTGGACGTAGAGGCAAAGTTCAGGCGTAACATAATATGGAAGAATTTGTACAATTGGAAGATACTAACGGCTCGAAAAACACTAGTAAATGTGTAGATCGAACTCAAGCTGCCCGATTTTGATGATATTTTAATATGTGCCGAGAGGCGTCATCGTGAGCAACGTTTTCCTATACATGTTGTTGACGTTCGACCTTAGTTTCCGAGATACATCTTGGCAAAAAACTGTTGGTATCGACACAGTGAATTCTGTCAGTAGTTGTGCGTGCGTGGCAACGCAGACATCGATATTGGTGGCTGGCCGCCGAACGCTTATCTTCTGTTTATAAACGAGGGTCGGGCGTGTTTAAGAGACCCATGCGCAACGTGCATATACGAGACTGCAAGAAATGTTAATTTTTAAAAACATGGCCATAGGTCTAAACCTAAACGGACGACAATATAATTCGTTATTATTTTACGGAAGCGTTGCAGGCTGTTTCAGCCGAGTTTGAAAAACTAGTTCAAACCCAAATTCAATATATTGATGATATCTGCCTTTAACTGAATTATAAGTTGTAACCGACGTTTCTTACGACCTCGCGTATGCTCGATGTGCACGGGGTCTTTAACGGGCTCGCTCGACCCTCATTTATATAGAGGAGATAAGCGGCCGGCGGCCCGAAACCATTACCGATACATACTCTACCGCAGACGCGCAACTATAAGCAGAATTCGCTATAGTAGTACCGACAGTTTTTTGCAAATACGTATGTGGAAAATTAAGGCCGATCGCCAGTAACATGCGTAGGAAACAGTTCAGAATGGTGCCCGTTACCGCATGTTGGAAATTCATCGAAATTGCAAATCCATACATTTATGAAAACAACCTTTATATGGATATGTATAGTTATTAATATATCTTGGCGAAGCCCTGATAACGAGATACGACGACATTTTTTGGCTAAGTATAACAAACTATTCCAAATGATTCGACGTTACGTAAAAATTACCTTGGTGATTATTGTAAATTGACGATTTACAATATTAGAGAGGATATTGCTGAGAACAATGTGTGGATTTTTGTTGACGAGACGACAGATAAAATAGATCGAGACATAGCCAAATTAATGATTGGAAGTGGATGTCCTAGCTCTTGGGTGTATTTACTTTTCGTCCGGCAGGTACCTGCTTCCTCCGCGATTGTTACCAGCTCGTAATAGACCTCAGGACGTCTTGAATTGCCCGCTGTAAACCCGAAGTACTTTTAGGACTTGACGTCCATTAAGTTCAGGATAGACCAATTGACCCCTCTAAATGCGTTAGTAATTAAGCTAACGTGGAAGTATATGATGGGTCCTTGGGTCTATAGCGGGTCGGACGAGCGGTCTGAGGCCCATTGACTTGCAGGTAGCGCGGGCTGGTGTGCCGGCCGCTTCAGGCGGCGTAACACTGAGAATCAAATATCAGTTTCCCATATATCTTTTTGTAGGGAATTAAAACAAACGAGTTACGCAATTGCCTAAATTAGCCAATACGAATACTATAGTCAGATGATAACGAAGAAACAGTGTTATTGTTGATAACAGATGTAGGTATGATGAAAGCTGGAAAACACCTGAAATATTTCATCCAAACATGATGCATCTAACGTGTATAATCGATGAATTATATAGAGGTGCAGGAGAAGTACGTTTACATTTCTCATTAGTAAATAATGTAGTACCTTCTATTGAGAAAGTATTTATAATAGCAGCACTTTGGATCGAATGTTATCGTAGAACGTTAGAGAACATTCTATTGTCGCCTGAACCAATTTTAACGAGATGAGATACTTGGCTCGAGACAGCTATATTTTATACCACACTGGTATTTGGAAAATATTAAAAATGTCGTTAAATTTTTCGGTGCGAATGATGCGCTAGTAGTTAAAACGGCACAGGATGTTCCTCAGAATGAATTGCTGATTCAAAATCCACTTTGGGATTTTCTCGGACGATGTAAAGAAACTAGAAACAATTGGAACGTCTTTCACTGAATCGGTGAAAGTAACGACCGACACTGATAAATATTTCAGGAGCGTTCCTGGAACTTTCGCAGTCAAAATTGTATCAAAATGCAATGCAGTTTTAGCATGAAATATGAAATTCCAAATAATTTAGAAAGTTAATGAAATTTTTCGAGGTCGGGCGGTCGAAGAATTGGACGAGGTTAAAGTATGCTATTGCGGCAAATTGAAATATGTCTCGATTACGTCTTATAATGACGAACGCCCACTCTCAGCTTATAAGTTGATCTTAAGCGATAAACGTTATCAATTAATGCTCCATAATCTTGAAAAAACACTCGTAACTTATTGTAATTTAAATTGTAATTGTCAACTATTACATTTAAATAATAAAATTAATATAGCATATTTTCTGTATATGTTGCATATATTTATATACTCTCGTATATGTTGACATATTATTAACACATATTCGGCATACGTTATTTGCACATTTTAACATATTTTATTGACATAAACATCCGCAGTCTGACTGTGAGCAGCAAGTTCAAATCAAACTGTAGGTACCTATACGAAATTGATCAATGAACCGATGCATTAGAAAATAATAACGAAGAAATTGTTATTTACGAGGTTATTCTATCCACGTTGTTCCGCTTTGTGCTGTTTAAGTTGTTTATACAATCGACAGTATTTTACTGTTCGATTATGTTCTCGCTCTCTCCCGCTCTGTTCGCTCCTTACTCCTTCGCGATAGGAGCGGACTGCGAGAAACTCTCGTTGCGCCCTCGGCATCGTTTTCATAACTGACGCGGGGTCCGATCTCTCGCCAATCGCTAGTCGCAGAATACGACGGAGGGCCTTCCACGCCGGACAAAACTCCAGCGTGTGCTGGGCCGTGTCCTTGCACTCTCCGCAGTGGTGACTGGCGTTCGTCGCCTCTCTTCCGATTTTCTGCAGGTATTCCCCGAATACTCCATGTCCTGCGAGCACCTGCGTCATCCGGAAGGATAGCGGAAGCCCTCCGCGGTCCCTCTAAAAAAATTTGGTAAGTGCCGTTGAAAGGCGACGGTGCCTTGCCATTTATATATGTGTGGGGAGTGCTAAACGTCTCCCCTTTCATATTAGAAAAAAAAAATTTTTTTTTTTTTTTTAGCGTGGAGGAAATCTTCATAGACACCTTACTCTGTGGGCAGGAGGAGAAGGCACAGAGAAGTAAGGGAGTGCCGGATTTTTACCGGCTAAAACCTCCACGGGCGGGGACATCAGATGCCAAAGTGATCCTCAAACCCCGTGAGAAGTGCTCTCTCTTAGCACCTCTACCAAGCACTCCCAGAAAGTTCTACACACAAGCAAGGGGGCTACTGGGAGCTCTTGCCTGTAGCATATTACTTTAAGAGAGGTTTTGGGATTTTCCATCCTTTGCAAATACCATCTGCAGGGGCGAGGATTCGAACTCGCGAACGCGTCGTCACCACTCTCAGCCTTAACGAGCGTGACTGCCTGCCCCGCCAAGCTTTTAGTTAATTGGAAAGTATTTAATTCACAATGTGACAGTGTACATCATAGTAAGTATTCTAATTGTTTTAGAAGAAAGTTCCTTAATGATTTTACCGTTTATTAAATCAAAATTGAGAATGTTCTGGCTTAATTTTAATTTCAGCAATAAAAGTTCAAGTAGATATAAGGACTGTTTGAAGCGATATTTGATTTATTAAATTAAAACATATTATGGAATCGTGTTTTTTTCCAAGGGACTTTATAGCTCGTAATAATTTAATTATATATATATATATAAAATTATATATATAATAATATAATATACATATATATATATATATATGTAAACTCCTTAGAGTTCAAGCGTGACAGGGACACTCTCTGTTTACGGACAGCACGACCTTCTTTGTTTCACGCACAGAGCTACTTTCTTTTGTTTTACGGACAACAATTTTTGAGAGACACTCATTTCCCAAACGGACGGACAGAGAGCAACATCGGTGATAGACAAGATCACAAAAGAAAGAATAATTATTTAAAACATTGAAGATTGACGGAGAAAGATCGGTAGCTCAGGACGTTGAAAATCGATTCTCGATTTTCAGGTAGACATTGCGCACAACTCGTTATTTATCGTTTACTGTTATAGATTGCTATTAATTGCTAATATTTCATTTAAGTATTTTCACAATAAACTCGATTTTCAGACTTCAGAATCGATCACCTGAATTACCCCGAGATTTATGATATTATATATATATATATGTGTGTGTGTGTACGTGTGTGTGTGTGTGTGTGTGTCGGGTTATAGTAAGGTTTAGGGACGTGTAACGAATCTTCATTCGGACTAGCTATCGTTGTACAATAGAGATTACGTTTACTGGTATAAATATGATCTTTACAGAGTTTGACAAATTAACCGTGGTGATTAGACACTCGAGACGTTGATGACAATGGTCTTAGGTTCAATAACGAACCCACCGTCAACGGGGTAACTCTTTGTTAAACGTAGAATATATTTTAAAGCAGAAAGTAACGTTCGCCGTGACGCTCGGTATATGCTGCGCGTAAAAACGATGTGAAAACTCTCCGAGTTGATCGCGAGAATAAGAGACTGGTGAAAACTTTCCTCTCCTTACGATCGCGCTCGTTTTGTCGTATATTGACCGGGGATACCAACAAAATTCCAGCCGCCGTTGATAGGCAGTCCCGCCTAGATGAGACATTGCTCCTGCCCGGAGTTTGATTCTTAATACAACGCGTGTCCCATAATATTGGCGCGTCTCTGTTAGGTAAAAACGTCCATCCCGTGACTGTGGCTACGTTCAGTGACCAGTGTGTCACCTCGAGCCCAAGCCCACTGTCACAAATCTCGGGCAAATATAATCGGATTGAATCGTAACAACTACTTCTAAGTTTTATTAAGTACAGCTATAATAAATAGTCTAGACTATATAGTATTGGGGATCTTACCAAAAATTCCAAAAGAAAGGCCCCGATGTCCTTTCATCTCCGACATATATATATAAAACTTAGTAATATATATACAATATTTAATAGTATAGCATATATATAACATATATTTAGTTATTGTATATATATGATTAAGCTAAAAAATACACTAAATTCTTCCAGATACCATTTTTAGTATTAACGTTACGAAGAATTTTTATAACTTTTAATACGTAGAAAAACAAAACTTTTTAATACGTACATTTTTACACATATTTTGCTTAGTTTCTAGTAATTCATTAGAAAGACCTCGAGGCTCCCTACTCGAGGAAACGATCAGTTCATCTCCTAATGGAACGTATCAAATATAGGAGCGCCGCCCAATAGAGGGACAGGACGCGATCTTTGATCCATTTGCGCCTATAAACGTAAAGCAGCATTCATCGCTGTAACTATGCTTGTGCGCATGCTAAACGTTGCATCCATTTGTTGAATCGCTAAGAGAGTAACAGATTTTAAAAAATTTCAATTTTTAGACATTTTTAAAAAATAACTAAAAATGTTTTCTTTCTTAAGCATCACAGTTATACAATAAAACTACGCTATTTAACAGAAATAACGTTATCACTTAAGATAGCAATCGTAATAATATTTAGTAAATCGAACAAATGCCTGCTTTGGTTCTATTCTTTAAGCGTTGTTTTGAAAACTATGAATTTGCACGAATATCCGCTCTCTGGTTATACATTTTCTAGCAACATTCTTGCAAATAATTTAAGTTATGTATTTGAAGATGGAAAGATTCTACGAATCAGGGAAAAGGAAATAAAACAAAGCCAAGTTCTTATTTCGTATTTCTATAAATTATTCCTTTAAGAGAATAAAATAATTTCATTGCTGCCAACAGTGCCCAAAGGAACTATAAAAAGTTACGAAGTTACTGAAAAAAGTATTTTAAGGAAAGGAGTTTAATTCCATCGCATCAATTTAGCTTCAGGAGTAAATACGCCACCAACAAGTACATAAGGTAACAAACACGATCATCAATAATGCACTGGAGCTAAAACAGTAGTGCGCTATCCTATTTTTGGATGTTGAAAAGGTATTTGACGAAGTATGATCTGGGGGACTTCTTGACAGAATTAAACAAACTTCCCTATCGAGATTTTTCTGTTTGTTAAATTATACTTTGAAAATAGAATATTCTTTGCCGAGTATCGGACACTCTTTCAGATTTACATACTGTCGGTGCTGGCGACGCTCAAGGTTATGTTATCATAACTACATTGTATACTCTGTATGTATACAGCCGATATACTGACCAGCTCTAAAAATACTTTATTTTAACATTCCCGGATGATACTGTAATTCTAGCCACCGAGCTAAACACATACGATTGCAGTTTACAAATTTACTCAGCATTTTATAAGAAATTCTATTCGTGCATCTACCTAGTGTATTTCTTTACCGTTGTTCGTTACTATTCGGTTGGCAACCAAGCGATTGCGAATTTTGTCATTATGTGATTTATAAATCATATTTATGATTACACAGATATGTATAATTTTATGTGCTAACTAGATCGACCCCGTAGTAGTTATATTATGCGCCTCGAAAACAATGGAACGTAAACTGTTCAGTTAACAGACTGGTATGGAAGAAGGTGAGACGCGTGCAAGTGTGTATCGATGAATATCTTTGAAATCGTTTATCAAATAAATATATAACCATCCTAATATAAATTCTAAGTATAAACTTAGCGTTCCTATACCATTATTTTGGCAATTAAGATCCAAAATTCTCAACAATGATTTTTATATCTTATTAGTATTTTATAACGGTAATAAGTAACTGAATTTATTAGAAATACGTTTCGAAATATTAATTATACATATTACCTTTAAGTCAAATTTACTCTGTTTGTAAAGACGGAAGAATAAGAGCAAGATCTACGACAAATGTCGATATGGATCAATACGAGTTGCTCGAAATACAGAAATGGAAAATCGATGACGAATATGTTTACTCATTTTGCATATGTTTCTTGTCTAGCTAAAGGTAGATAAAACAGTGCCGTGTTCTTTCCGTGTTCCGGCTATGCTCCGGATTAGGTTCGGTCTCTATAGTTTCATATCAGAGTTGGGCAAAAAGCAATCTGGTTGATTAACGATTATGACTAACGTAAAATCATGTTCATAATTAACGAATAACTGAAGTAATCGAAGCAAATGTAATCAGTAGGCATGATTAACTGAGAAATTTGATATGCATTATGGTAGTTATAATGATACTGAACTTATAAAATCCACATTTGCAAATGAATATAAATTATGATCTTGGCGCGCCCATGCGCCATCGGTTCTTTCCCATCGTTGCGTAATAAAAGGATAGTCTCCTCACAGCTGCTGACGTTGGTAACGGCGTATTACGTATAAGAAAAAAAAACGTTTCTTTTCGATGGATTCTGATATGGAAGATACAAACCTTGCTGTTTTTCACATAGCAAATGTATTAGGTTATCCGACAGGGTTTCTTTCGTTTTACGAGGAAATAATAGATCGGAGATAAACACGTTTGCGAAAGAAAGACACTTTCCGGACGACCTAATATTATAGAATTTGGGGCGTATAGCGTTCGTCGTGAGATAGTTGCAGTTTGTAGTCTCCTTAGTGTTGTAGTTGTTGCCGTGGGTGTAGATGTCGTTACTGGGGACTCTGCTTGTATTTCCCTTCTCATTTTTGATGCTGCGGAAGAAAAATCAGACTCCGGTCGCCGGGATTCGAAGCCGGGTTCCGAACGTTCGTAACCTAAGGCGCTGACCACTGCGCTGCCGTCGTTCGACGTTCTAATTACCGTCGAGTGGTGGTATTTTTTGCTGTCGAGTGCCGCCACAAATTTCTAACACCGACCTAGATGTAAAGTAGTTTCATCGTAAATTAATCTCATACGAATACGATCAATTTTCTGGAAACTAAGCGAAGCGTAATCGCTTAGTCGTCAACCCAATAGTATTGGAAAGCTTCTTTTTGAGATGACTTCGGTAGGGAAGCTCTTGTTTCTGAGCGTTCTCGCTCTACGGAAGTTTTATGCCTTCTGTATTATTGCAACGTTTCTGTTTCATGTTCCCGTTTAGGACGCATGAAAAAATTAAATAACGAATTTCCAAAACAGCTTATTGAAACATTCTTCGTGTTTATTCGACCATTCGCGGAGAGACGCGATCGCGAGGTTGCACGTCAACGGGAGTCGTAAATTCCCGTTACGATCGTCTTATTAATCGACGCCACGAATAGGTCGACCCCCGTATTTCTTGTGGGATAATAGGGGTAGTTCAAATAGATTCACACTGAATCGACGTATGTAACTTAAGTTTTATTCCAACAGCCTTGCGTAGAAGATAGTCACGCTGGTGCGTGAGTACAATTTGATACACGATTAGTTTAAGGGCAGAGGCCCGATACAGACGCGATGCCTCCACTAGCGACGAAGAGGAGTTGTAGAATATTCCGATGACTGACGGACGATTGACTTGTTGACGGATAGACAGTGACTTGAGGAAGCGAGGACACGTCTCGTGTTCCTACGGAGGAAAGCTCGGTGTGGGTGTGTCCTTTCGAACTAGGAACGCGGATTCGTTCTTCACGCTTTTCGGTAGAAAGGTGAGGGTAACGATCCGCGATGCTCATTGGTTATCGCCAACGTTAATGAGGAAAATATGAGGAGAAAGTTTTCCTGCCAACGTGGCTCGTGGGTGTCTTTGTTTTTGGACACATCTGCCTTGCCGTTAGGCAGCTACCTGCCTTTTCCGTAATTTGTACGAGCGTGGAATAAACCTAAGGACCGTTTTAAGGACCAGCCATAAACCTAAATAGCTTGTATAAATTGAGATGAAGTTAAAAAGATTCGGTTTACGGTGGTTCCTTAGGTTTATTGGGGGGTCGGTGCGGAGGTACGTGGGCCTGGGCGGTCAGACCATAAGGGACGTCGCGCTGACCATCTTACGCGACGTAACACTTCGGTTTACGGTTTAATCTAAACAATTTTACCACAATTCGTTTCACTGTTACTTGATAACGATATTTTATTTGGCGGTGAACATGTCGGATCGACAAATTCGGGATATTCTTCGTCATTCAAATAAAGTTGAGCAAATCAATGTACTATACAAAAAGTATCTATTGGTTAATAAGACGAATTATGCTAACTAAGCAAATCATACTTTGTACCGCACTATTCCAACTGGCAAGCTTGTTCGCAATAGTATTCATCCCCATTTACTCGCTTAGCAATTAATGATATTAAGGCGCGATAATAAATAAATATACACGGCGATTAAAAATGATAGATTAATAATTACAGAATACACAGAAATATTCATGAAATTTCTCTTCGTGACGTATTAATTGCTTTTGAAGACGAAATTTTCCTTCTTCTCGGTTTTTGCCACAACATACATAACGTACGTTAAATCGTTTTCTCTTCCTTTGTTGCTCCATTTCTTCTTCTTCTTCTTCTTCTTCTTCTTCATCCAGAGGTATCGCCATTATAGCTAACTGTAAGTGTTCGATCAAAAATGGCATTTTGCCGTATGTTCGTTTATAATGCTTGATTTCAAACTGAGTGGCACATTTATCTCGAGCACGTTCCGGACGGTCCCCGCTCGTCCATAAATATTAACGCATAAACGCCCGGTCACGGAACGGACGCGGCACGGTTGCGTATAAATCGACCTTAATTCTGCTTAGGCGACACCGGAAGTAAGAACAAGTTACGCGTCACGAAATCACGATACGTCGGATACGTCGACACACCTCGATAGCGCGACATTGGGAGATCGGAGAAATAAATTCATATTTCTTATTCCGTTCGCGAGACGATACTTTGAACATAATTTTTTATCGGATGAAAGTTAATTACGTTAAACATCTTAATATATAATGTATCCTATAACGTATAATAACAACGTATCTCTACGTCTTTGGTTAATTTTTACATTAATTTTCATACTCGTATGTATGATTTAATAGACGTTTAAAACATCTTTTCAAACGATTAAAATTCTTTCATGTATTGCAAATTTTATGATCGTTGTTGTATAGTTATTGGATAATTTTAGTACAATTTCGTTGTATACAGGAACCTAGCTTAATTAGAGATATTTGATAAAAGTTGATGGAATTAATTTTTTGGTTAGAAGTTTATTATAAACCAAAGCAAGAATTCTTACATTTCCTTTAGATAATGGAAGAAGCGTATTTGAAGAACTATGGTAAACATTTTCAATTACTACAATGAACCGGGAAATGTCAGTTTGCTTTAATAGGAATACAATAATTTATTGAATACATAATAAAGAATAGATAAGTAAACAGATACTATCAATGTTATAGATCGTTTTGGAAAGTATTTGCACTACTAGTGTCTTCCATAAATTAGACGATCGTCTGTTTGATAATTTAAGGACGTACATCTGTTTCAATTACGACAATAACAATTCTTTTTCAAATTAATAATGAAACTATGACAAACGATGCTAGAAATGAAAAATATGCGCGTACCTATATCTAATTGTTCGTAAGAAGGTCGAATGCCTGGAAAATATTCTTTCAACGCATGAAATAAAACATTTGTACAGTAAAAATGTTGTTCGATGTAACTCTTGTTATTATATCGATTAGCTAGAAAGGCAGTGGCCACGTTATATCCAGTTTTATATTTCAGAGGTTATGACGGTTACATATTGCTTTTATGTTCGGCGATGACGGCATCGTAATTCAACTGAAATAGATCCGAGAATATGTATAAGTTGGTCAAAATTCGCAACACCTATAGATCGTTAAAATGTTTCTGGAATATTTATTATCGCGCGCAAATACGTTATTCGTGAAATACTTATTACTTCGTAGCATTTTAACTAATGCCGTTAAATCCATTCGTTAACTTTTTCGGTGCAGCTTTATATCGGAAAAATAATTCTTGGTCTTAATCGTTTTCTCTAGCATAAAGAGGACATTAAGGAAATAATATTTCTAACAAAGATATAAATATTATTTCGATAATCCGAGATTATAGGATAAAAGAAGAGGGGTATAACTTTTTGTTAAAATTGAAAGTGTTAAAATGCAATTTTTGCGCGTGTCTTGATACGGCCTCTATCTTTTTTAAATTTCTCGATTCTTTTTTTTTTGTTTTTTTTTTTATCTAAATAAAAGCAATTTTATAGCATAGTTACAAATTTGTCACGCTTAATGTAAACGTAACGTAAAAATACGTAATATCTCCGAAGCAGAGTACTCGTCGTAATCTTTACTAGGCGAATTAGTAGATAGTAGATATTAATAGGTGAAATTTACGTAAAAATTAGCAATCTGATTAAAAGGAGTACAAAACTAACATTCCAGTAATCTTCGAACGAGGTTAAATTAAAGGTAAATTGCATGGAAAACATTTTTCCTGACAATGTACAAACATATAAAGTATATGTGAAGTAGTTAAAACGCAATGATGGTATGTTCTTTTTTGTAAGCGTCAAACATAAGTCGAATAGTTCGGAGCCGGGCGTTAATAATATTAAAATAACAATATAAAATAAATATTCAAAGATCGAATTTGCTTTTCCAAATGGAAACATATATTTTTTAATATATTAATCGGTGGACCTGCTCCATGAAAAAATATTGACCTTCTTATGGCAAAAAATTGTTACGCAGATATTTTAACTTCCGTTTTGTAAAATGTATCGTACGAAAGACAAGATTATTTCCTTGTTAAAAATTAAAATATCTATTGATTTAATAGTTTCTCGACGTCTGTAGATTAATAATGCTTTACAAAGAATATCCGGTTGCATCAATTAATCAGGATGCATTAAAAAATATATGATCGAATTTAAAAGAAGAAAATTGATTTCTACGCGACATTTACGCTCCTATCTACAGAAAAACTAATATCATTAACAACACTCTCCTATGTAATAACGTCTATAGGCGTTTTATTGATTTAACCGATTTAGAACGTTTAGATCGAAACGTTTGCCTATCGGAATTTTAGAAACGGACAATTTACACAAAAGCTACGATAAATCGCTTCGTTTAAAACAAACGAGTTCCGAGGAACGCGCGTGCGCTATATTTATCGCAATCACCTGAAGAGATCGAAGGTTCTCTCTGGTAGTTTCTGCCGTGTTTTCGGTCGAAATGACCGGTCTTTGGAAAATACGTAATAGAACATCTCTATATTTATCGACCTATTATTATCTTACAAAAGGAACTCCATGTTCTGAGATCATAAAAACTTTATAACAACAACTTTAATGATAACAATAAGTACAATAGCGAAGAATATTCAGTACCAAAACCTTTAGTAACAAGAATGTTAAATTTCCATTGGTAAATATAAGAAGTATAATATAATAATATAATAATATAATAATAAGCGTAATAAGCGTAATGGAATAAATAAAATACAAATATAGCTTAAATTAAATTAAGGTACAAAATTTATCGTTCATTTTTACAAAGATTGCAAATGGCGGTGGTCTTGTTATTATTACGGTACCCTATCTGACGCCATTTGCGCGAATAAGGTGTGAGTTCTTTGACGTTTTTCATTGTCAGCGGCAAGTTCATCCGTTAATTGAAACACAAAATCTCTTCTGGATATCTGCTCACCTGTGGTTTTCTTATATAAAATCCAGGCAATTATGTCAGCTAAATCTAAAATATTAAAAAGTACTTGAGGTGGCCATCTTCTTGATCCCCACTTCACGCTATATTTCTTTGCCATTTGGTCCGCTATATCTATCCCAAATTTTGTTCTATTATAAAATTACATCGTTTCAGGTAGATTTTCCTAAATAAATAAATCCATTTACAATATACTTTGTTTGAACATCAGATGCCAGCCAAAATTGAATTCCCAATTTGTCGGGTTTATTCTATGACTCTATGCTGGTTATAGTCGTATCTTTTGAAACATATGAATACTGGTTACAGTTGATCTAGTCACCGTTGACTCGCGTTGCTTATTTAATAGCGGTTTGCGTGACCCCAATCAGAAACGTAGATTGTCGCCCTTATTATGCAGCTCGCGTTGCTCAACACTATTACGTTAGGTTACGAAGGATAGTCTACACGTTACGATCAGTTTCTTGACTCTATGAAAGAACGTTGAGATTTTTATTGCGTTTTGAAACGTGACTGACATCGAACGATACACTTCCGATAAATGTACTTTTAATTGGTTAGAATATAAAAATATATATATATATATATATATATATATATATATATATATATATATATATAGTTAGTCTTTTCAATATCGAGTTTGTTGTCAGGCCGTGAGAAAAGATATTTTTATTAGTCATGAACAGTTAATTATAAATGGGAAATGATAACAACACGTAAGAAAGATAGAAAAGTCTGACTAATGTGTATTTTTACCGACAGATGTGTGTTTCTTCGTTACGAATTTTAAGTACTTCAAGCAGACTCTATTGCGTGCTATTAATTTCAAACAATTGAAAATACAAAAGTTTTTCGTCGATTTATAAACGTTTTGTTTAATTTAGTTCTCTCGGAATAAATACAAATTAATAATTGCGCGTATGAAAAATATCGTACAATTTAAACGTTCTGTCCAAAATTAAATTATATTCGTCTCTGCTCTCCTATTACTTCTAAATGAAAAATATTTATGCAAACGATTTATTAAATGAAAGTAAATTTTTCATATTAAGATATTTCTTCCTAACCATCGAGCGACATAAAGATCAACGAATCGATAAAAATTATATTTTTATCGCATGTTATTTATTTTTTCTGTATAAAAAGTTAAAGGTTCCTATAGAATAATAATTTTAATATCGAATCCAAAAAATCGTAAAGTTCGAAGGACGATTACTCTCTAACAGTTTACTCTGAATTCTTCGTTATTTGTTCAGTTTGTCGAACGGTTAAATAAAAAGCGAAGGCGCTTTTTCTGCTTTTCCTCTCTCATAGCACATGCACGTTTAAACGGAATTTCGAATTCCACGATCGTTAAAATTAGACGTTGACGAGGTGCGAGTGTTCGCATCGGAACATCTCGTACGGAATTCGAAACGCGCGAACCGATTGCTTCGGCCGCCCTCTATACGTCGAATACATCGGGGCTAAGGGTCTGCCACAAATCCGAAATAGAAGCGAAATTTCTCTGCCGCACGTCGCGACGGCTACGGCGATTCGCGCGTTTCGAGAAATTAATCTTTCTACGGTAATTTAAGCTGGCAAGCATTCACAATGATAGTCGCTGCGCTATCGGGTAACTTCAGTTAACCGGTCGGAGCTGGTCGCTGCAGATACGATCACCAGGGGTTTGGAAATTGCTCCAACTTGTTATTCGAGATCCTCGGTAGACGAATTAAGGGTTCGATCTAATTAGAAGAAGCGAGAAGTTGTTTCGATTTTCTATTATAATTGGAAATTAGCTTTTGGATAGAAAAAGAGCAAAGTGACTTAATAAAATGAAGATAAAAATGACGAGAAATTTATAAATACATAGATTGTAATGTAGCTCGTATAATTTAGAACTTATATTACGAAAAATTTGAAGATTACAGGAAAAAACATGATAAGTACATTTTTCTTGATTTCCTGATTTTAACGTCACTTCGTGACTAAAAGGGGATTTTGATATATTGGGTTGGCAACCAACAGTTAGAAAAAAAGAAATCAATAAATTTATTGATATATTTGTAGTATTTCTTTCTGTATTATCGTTATAATATATTTATATTATTATTATTACATTATCGTTATGTAATGTGAAAGGATTAGTAATTGTATATTACAACGATCAAATTGATATCAGAGTTCGAATTAATTACAGTCCAGAGGGTGTTGAATTACCAAAAGAATTGGTTTATTTATCAATTGTTATTTTAAAGAAAACTCCATTTCAAATGTCTTCCAAAAATTTTAACAAATTCCATTAATATTCATCTGTTTAAAAAATGGTATAGATCTATTAAAAAGGCTAGCAATTTCACGACGACCAACTTCATATCGGTATTCGAAAATGGCGATTACAGCTCGAAAAATGTTAAATTAACCGCAGTTTTTCTACAAGTAAAAATTCTGCTGCAACTTCGATCAACGAACTCGATTTCCGAACCGCTCAAACGCTTTTTTCCATCATTACAGCGTATATTGGCGTAGTTTGGATTTAAAGCTGCTTGAGTCACGCCTACTCTTATGCAGCCCGGCATGCAGGTCCGCAGTTCTGCTGCGCGAGTCTGCAGGCGCCGCGATCGATTACTTTTACCTCTGGACACGACCAAAGAACGTTCCACCGTGTTTCCCAAGGTCTCGCGGTGAATATCGATAGGGACGTTTCTCTCTGTCTGTCTTTTTCTCTCTCTCTCTCTCTCTCTCTCTCTCTGTTTCTATCTCCACGACGAGCCGACGTAAAAATTGCCGTATCTACAATTTTCTACGATAAACTAAACGCAATATACTGGACTGCGTGTAAAAACGAGACTAAGCGATTTTACAAATATTCTGTATGATCAAATCGACGACCCTGGTTTCTGAAAATTTATATAATGATAGGAATTTTATTTAAATTCAAACTATAAAAAATGATACGACGTACGTAATTTTTAAGTTCAGTATGTCGTCATTTTAAAATTCATCGTCAATATTGTCTCTTTACTTGTTTTTCTTAAGCTCTTGAAAGATATTGACCAGTATAATAATATTAAGCAAATATTTTAAGTATTCTTTGAATAGCATAAAACTTTGCAAAACTTTGGGAAATTTGTAGAGAAAGACGCGCTACCTCGGCCTCGAATTTTATAAAATTACCACCTAATGACAACTTAGTTCGCTTAGTTACCAACCCAATGTTACTTGGTTCATTTCCTACGCTCGACCGAGAATAGAAGAAAGTATCCGACAGAAAGAAATACCGCGAACCAATTTTCTTTAAAGATGTTACAGTATGAAATTTATTACGCATGGAAAGACAAATCTCACGAACTTCTCGAAGAAATGTCCCAAGCAAATCTCGCGATTCGAATCGCGTTTAACCTACGATTCAAACTCGAAATATACTTGTCTCTGTTCAAACACGTACTGTTCTATAACATACACGGTGCATAGAATGTTTCGAGAGGAAACGTAAAAATTTTATCAGCTTTGGCAAGTTACTCCGAAATAGAAACGTATTCTTCGTTCACTTTGCTTAAGCGAGGGTGTTACGACCGTTCGCGGGGAGACGCGATCCCCTGTTTCGGTTAAGATAACAGAGATAGTTCAATGAATTTAACAAATTATTTAGCGATAAATACAGCTAATGCGTTACAGAAATTCGACCCGACTTTGCGATGTCTCTCGACGAATTCGATTTTCCATTTATCACATTTGGTTTTCTCCGCAGACGCCCTGTGTACTCGAGAATTTTTCGACAAAATTTTTTTCCACGAATCGACTACCGTCTCGAATATACGCATACCTCTCTGTCCGTTTGATCTCTCTCATCCACTGCCACTGTTGGACAGCTTGCTGAATGCGCTGTCTTGCTCCTTTATCGATAACGAATAGAGCAACGTCGCACACGTACGGACGCGCGTTTCCAAGAACAATCGCCAGCAGGGAGGATACATATGCTTTCAATCTGAACGAGCAAAGGGGCGCTAATAGCATTTTGACGAGCCTCTTTTCTTCTCTGTCTCGCACCGTACCATTCTCTCGAATAATCACTGTCTCCTGGTTCTCTTTCTCTTGGTTTCTCCGTGCATCGTCGGTGCGTGTTTCGTGTGCATTCCGAGTGCAAGGAGGGGCCATGCTCAGTTCATTGATCATTCGGTAAATCGGTGACTCACGTGCAAGCCGGCATGCGTCTGCCCCTTTCTTCGCTTCGTTTTACTACTTCGCCCCTTTCAAAATGAAACGCTCGTTCGATCGTTACGCCCGCATAACGCGAAGCGTAGAAAACACGCGTCTATGCCTTGTCCTCTCGATAGTTGGCGTTGTAGTGCGGACCGTTGCTCAGGACCGTCCGTACGTAGTCCCGGCACCCTGTGGTTCAGGATATTCTGGAAAAAATACAAAGGCGGAAATATATTAGGTTGCCCGAAAAGTTTCTTTCGTTTCATAAGGTTCACAATTTCTCTTTTGTATTATTTTATTGAATCAGCTATGATCCATTTCCAACCAATATAAAACAAAGAACATCGTGCGTCTATTATTTCCTTATAAACTGAAAGAAACTTTTCGAACAACATAATATATATAGAGACAACTTTTACAACGTAGTATACTAATTATAAGTATAAACACACGCCCATATCCATATTGTATATCGCATTTATATGTACAAATGGAATATAGATAGAGGAATTAAATTGAGAAGGAGGAAGAGCTTTGTATCAAGAATAGACCAAATAACGTTATAGCGCATAGTGTAATATACTCAATGGGATTCTATGTTCCCATGGGTAGGAGTTTAGGATATTTAGTGTTATCATTCTCGGATTATTAAATATATTTGTTGACGTTTATCTAATATGTTTGCGATTTGTAACTTATCACTTTATAAAGTTCCATTGATAATTCTAATTCGATCGTACAAGAGGTTCCTGCTAACGTTTAGTACAAATTAAATATCTTTTATCTTTTTTGCCATTTAGTTATTTTGTTATAAATCTGTCATTTAATTTGTATCGTATAACGTATAATATCAAGCAGAGTAAACGTTGATGTTGGCTGATGGTATTTATATCTATAGTTTGTAGCTACGTATGGTTCCCATTTGACGCAAACGCGATGTGCATTAAAAATCATAAAATTGCAGAGAAAATTGTATAATAATTGACATCAAACGAATAAGTAAAATTTTACAATATGCAGATACAGCGAGACAAAAATTTCTTCGTACACCCTTTAAAACAATAACTTTATATAACTTAATTAACTAACTTAAAATTGCACCAAACGACCTAAATTTTTTGAGTTAAAGAAATTAAAAAAATTAGTCCGCCAGATGACGCGTTAACACCGTATAAATAATCACAGAAAACATCGTGGAATTAAAAAAAGGAATAAGATCTGCGTGCGCGGATATTCAAAATGAAACTTTGGACGAGGTAGCGGATATTCGATAGATTGATAAAAGTAATTAAAAAAGGGCGAAATCCGTTAAATATTGAAGGAAAACATAACAAAATTGACACTCGGTTTATATCTTTTCGCAGAATATAATTTCAGGAGAAAATGTAATTTTTCGCAGACTTCGAAAGAATACAATTTTCGTTTGTTATATCTTCCGTTTTGTCTTTCATTTTTAAAATGTTATTATATAACCGATTCCGTTAATTTTTCTTTTAATATTATGAAAAATCAAAAAGTGGCGGTGTATTTATAATTAAGAATAAATTATAAGTCGATAAAGATTCAATTACTTAAATTAATCACAAAAAACGTTCGAAAACACGATAAAGCTTTACGAAGAAAAACGATATTTTTATTGAAATTGTTTGCAAAAAAGCACGCGCTAGCGCGGCGTATCGATACAATCCAAATTGACTAAAATGAAATAAATTTATTTTATTAAAAAAGGCAAAATGCACGGAATACGCATAGCATGCAAAAATATATAAGATATTCGAAATATGGTATTCGTTGGAAGATTTGACGAGGTGGGCGATTCTCTACTTATTATTGATACTAATTATTATTTTCCTTCCATAAACAAATCTCGCGCGATATATTTCAAAAACGTATCAAACAGCGAAAAATATATGTAAATACTAGAAAAAATGGAACGATCGAAATTTCGATCTCCGCGTCTCGAAATTTTCGTTGGCTCGTTCGTACGGGCCTGAGGGTCCCGTATACTCGGACTGCGCGTAACGAGGTTCCCCGAGTTGGGCCAGTGGCAGCAGTTGCCGACTCTCCGGTACAATCACCGAGCGTATCCTTCGCGCGCTGAGTAGCGATAGCAACGCTTCGAAACGTGCACGTGTTTTCTCACTCGTGTGATCAAGAACAACTCTCCGAATACTCGTCAACGTAATTTCCTATCGCAATTTCGCGACCGAACGTCGATCGTACCTGAATAGCGCGTTTATAACCGACGATAACCTATTCATCCTGGTTAATTCGTTATCGCGTTTCAAGGCGGCGTCGCTTCAAACCGATTATTCGCGCGTTCGTTTCTCGCGATAAATACCGCGATACGAGGATTTAATCGAGCGATATTCGGTTATCGCGATATATTTTCATTTCACGGAAATCGGCATTCTCGCGGAGAAAGTCACGCAGAGTAAGCGTTAAAATCACGCTCTGACGGTTAAATAGAAAATTGACGCGCAACTGTCCACCAGTTTGCGTTTTATTCTAATTTCCCATTAGTTTCGAACTATTTTTATTTTTCGCTAGATCATTATTGAACTAGTTTTTTTTTTAATGTACGGTCGAATTCTTCCCAAATCTTACGTTGAAATTATTTTTGTAATTTCATCTTTCACTCCATAACTTCGGTGTCGATTAACTCTAAATTGACCGAACGGTGAACGATGGCGCGTTGACGCGAGTGCAAGTTCAAGGGATAGACACAACGAAGAGAGATTTCACGAGATAAGAGGAAATTCTTGAGCGATGGTTCATACGAGCTACGCGCAATGGGCTTGCCTGCCCAGCACTTATCGGAACAAGGTTCGTACATTCGTATTAAATGCGCTTTTTTCTCCAATCTAGCTGTCACGGTTATAGGTTATCGATGCAGCGCGCATACATCGTCGCGCATAATATTTGTTCGTTACACGTTCCTTTGGAATGTTTGTGATTCGCATGAAACTTTTTGTTTTCTTTTTCGTTTGGTAGACTTTTTACAATCAATTCTCATCGAGAATTACAAGTAAATTATTTTGGCGCGGTACCGTAACTTGCATTATAAGAATTTATAGCGTGTTTGATTCTAGTTGAATCTATCGCTTAAATCTAAAGGGTATTGTCGTTTTAGTCTGTGGATCTGATCCGTCGCGTCTAGTAATTGGGTAACTAGTGGGTTTCGGCGGTCGTTAACTCTCGTATTATATCTGTTACTGAATTTGGATATACATGAAACGTTTCGGCGAAAGATCTTCCATCGACCGGAGCTGTGTCCCAAATGTCGATAGGTTAACATTTTTGCTACGAGTGCGTACAGTCCACGCTTATTTGCTTAATTCGTATCGAGCTCGCGTCAGCGTAAATTCGTGTTCGCGTTTCGTCCAAAACGATGCTCGAACCTTGCGGAGCGCGAGAAATCGTTTTGCTCGTTCCACGAATACGATACGACAGATAGATCGGTTTTACGAAGAATCACGGAAAAAGCGGATTTTTCCCAAAAACGATATCGTCCACTACCAAAGACGGCGGAAAGTCCCGTCATCGTTCGCTAATTTGACTAGAACCAATGGGCATCGTAGATCGCTACCCTCGCCTACCGACGGAAGGTATAAACGGCGAATCCGCTTTCTTCGTTCTAAGGGCACACCCACACCGAGCTTTCCTCCGTGACTGCAAGAGAGCGGACGGTTGGTGCAAATATCTCCCCGGTCACGTTCGCTCCTTAAAACCCCGTAACAGTCGCGGACCGGACGGTGGAGTCCTTATATTATAATCGTTAAATAATAACATATTCAAATTTTCTGTATATATAACGATGATATAATAAAACTGGTTGGCAGACTATTACCTTCTTCCAAATTCTAATAACATTTATACAAAATAAACTAATTTTAAAGCAGTTCCGATGTTCGCTATTTATGTTTTCTTGTACGTATATCAACATAGCAATTACACGATGGTAATTGTCATATGTATGTAGCGATAGAAACGAATATTTATATACGAGTTACGTATAAAACTCTGTATTAAGTTTCGCAAAACGGAACAGTTAATTCGTACTAAATCAACCAGACGCGAGTCACAAAGTTGCGTGTTTAAGCAAGTTAAAACTTACTGGCAAGAGTTTCCACCGTCCGTTTCAATAAAGATAAAGCTTACGCTTAGTGTTTTCAATACATAGGACTTGCCTTAAAATATTCGCCTTATTTCCGAAGTTTTATCTCGTTTCGAGCAAGCGTGATTCTCGATGGAGCTTAGAAATAGTGGCAAAATGCCAGAAAACAATGTCGGTAGATGGACGTTTAAAGTAACTTTAGCCCCGAAGCGGTTCAGTGCCGAGAAGCAAACTTCTTTTCCCGAGTTAATAAAGAAAATTTATCGTAATTTTCTCATACATATTTTTAACGTTCTTTCGCAGAAATTATAGTATTCTTAGCCTAATGAAAGATAATTACCGTCTTAAGAGATAATATTTTATTCGAAAATGATACGATAAAAAATATCGTTCTCCGTTAAGGAGAGACGATTTCAACTAAAATGATCGTACGTAATGGATTGAAAACGTAAAGCTTAATGAAGCACAGAATATCATTAAAATTCTTTAGAATCGCCAAGGCATCTCTTTCGAGTCCTAGATATTAGGTTGTCCGAAAAGTTTCTTTCGTTTCATAAGGCGATAATAGACGAACAGCAATTTCTGTTTGATATTATTTTATCGAATTAGGTTTTATTTCTATCATTATGTTCGTGCAAAATTCAATACACCGATATAAAGCAAAAAACATCGCGCGTCTATTATTTCCTTATAAAACGAAAGGAACTTTTCGGACAACCTAATAGTCCCATATCGAAACAAATTAGAACGCTTTCGGAACACTTTTCTTTATATAATTACGTAAAAAATCATTTCCTACTTTATCTTACTATGGAAATCATTGCTACGCAAACCTATCGGCCGATTAGAAACACATGTCGCACGAATAACTAAAGTTAAATGTAAAAATGCTTGTGAAAATGATGCGCTGTAAGACGTTCGTAGTTTACGAATATTAATAATAGAGGGTCGTGCCTAGGAATTCCATGATTTTACTCTGAAATAATCGACGTAAGTATGCTTTAGAAATCGGCCGCTGATCATAGCGCTGCGATCGATTCGTTAAATTTAATGTCACCTTCGCCATCTTTACCGCAGAAGATAAAGGGACGTAAACCAAACTATTTTTCATAACCTTTCTCAATATATTTAAAGTAAATATAGAGTAAAAGATGTTGTTTAAATAAACGTAGATCTACATGTTAAAGTAGAATTCAGTTACAGGCATGATCGTATTGCAGATTCCGGATACAAGGCAGACCGCGCGACGAAGCCTAACGAATCGATCGATCTACCTTGCTTGAAACATTTTCTGTCGCTTTAGAGCCTTATCCCCACCACATATGGTTTATATGACGTCATTTCAGTAATTTTTTTTTTTTTATTTAACTTGCGCTTTACAATTCGTCCAGCCGGTACGTTTACATTCGGTAAACTTTTCTAGCTTTATTGGTAAATAATATGCGGCTGGCTACGACCATCGCAATACCATCCAGTTTGTCTATTTTATTTCTTCAGTGAGGTCAGTGGGGTGTTTTCTCTTTAGTCTTCTTTTTACGAGTTCTTTCCTTGTATTTCGTGCATTTGTATCAGAAAAGTTTCTTAGAAATAGCGAATCTGGTTATTAAAACAAAGCGATTATTTCCCATACGTTTTTCAAATTCCCGCCACGACAATGTTCATTGTTGTAACTCCATAAAGTTAGAGGTTCGGAATTTTTGGCAGAGTGCTTTTGCGTTAAAGTCGAAGCTACTCGCTGTTGCTCGTGCGATACCGAGTTGCAGAGGACATTGAATATGTGAGAATAGGAATGCAATGAGATCAACGCTGTTCAGCCAGGAGACACGCAAGCGCTTTACTTTCAAGTCTAAGTCTTCGTAGAATTTTGCACAAGGACCCTAACTTTCAAGATAGTTGTCGTCCAACAGCTAAATTTTTCTCAAGAGTTACTTGAAATTTTGACTCTAGATCTGAACTTTCTGCTTATGTCGGACCAGGCTCATTCTGTATTATCTGGTTGTGTCAATAAATACAATTTTCCTGAAAATCTTCCTAAAGTTCAGGTTTTCACACCCAGAAAATTATTGTATGATATGGAGCAGCATTGTTTGGTATCGTTAAAACCGCTATGTGAAAATTCTGCGTAATTCTTTGCAACCACAATTCCATCGACTCGAACGCTCTATGGTCCCATTAGGGTAGTAGGTGGTCCGAAAAGTTTCTTTCCTTTTGTAAGGAAATAACCATTTATCCATTTATCCAATATCCATTTTGTCCTAGGAAAATAAAGATCACAACGTTCGACAGATTAGGTGTCATGCCTGTAAAAGACGTGTCCGTAAAAGAAAGACACTTTTAATACAACTTAATACAGCTTTGCACACCACAATGGCAGCGCGTTAAATGTTCGCGCGTGGAACGTTACCTGGACATTCGGTTTCACGGTACAACGATATTTCTTATTTCTCTCGACGAACCAAAAAACCAAAGTGTGCTCCTCGATTTGCCAATATCGAAGAATCGAAAGAAAAGATGAAGTTGCGGCGATTCGTTTTTCGTTTCGGTCAAGAATTACGAGGCGGATCTTTCACGCCGATAGAAAACTGCAGCCCATGAAACAGGCTTAGAAATCTGTTATAATCTTTATTTTACTTTCTTTCTTTCTCCTCTTAAAAAAAAAAAAAAAGACGCTGTTTTAGAACATTCTAATTCAGCACACCCCCTTAACCAACCGATGAACCGACTGCGATAAAATCAGATACAAAATTAAGCGAAATGGCGTGGACGATGAAACGGTGCCGAAAAGAGGACAGTCGTCCGAAGGAAGACGAGCGAGAACGAGGCTGTAAAGTAGAAAAGAGACGACTAGACGAAGCACGTCAGAACATGGACAACGACGAATCAAGAAGGAGAGGGAGACGCTTGTAGATCGACGGTTCTAATATTGTCCTAGGCACTGGCCGGTGGCTCGCGACAAGCCGATCGCAGTGAACTAATAGTCTCGGCGCCATCGACATCAAGAACATCGTCGTCGTTCGTCTTCGCGAAAATCCTGGTGAAAATCATGCGAGTGACCGCGAAAATCTCAGCCGATTGGATCCGAACAGTGACGCACGAGGGATACTAGCGAGCCGATCCAAGCGCTTCGAAGCTCTTCTTGGCGTACGAGAGAGAATAATCGGTAAGCGTGGTACGAAAGATGTTTTGGTGCCGTTAATAAATTGCCAACTCGCGATTCCACGATGATTACATTCTGTCGTTCCGATGCCAGTTGAGACGAGAAGTTTTGAGAAGAGTGCATCTTTAACGGATGGTCTATTTGCAGCTGTTTGGCGATGAATAAATTGGTAAACGATAAGCGCGCGGTATATGTGACGCGGTCTTGAAGAGACGTCAGACTAATTTGTATATTATAAGAGAAATAATTATCGTATACAAGATATATTGGTTCGGAAGTAATTGGGATGCAAACGCTTTGAGTTTTGACGCGATAAAGTGCGTGAAACAATTTTGAAAATGAGAAAATTACAGTTACCTGTTTCAGCGTTCGCACGAAGGCGGTGTTTCGTCGTAATTTTGAAAATCTTAATTGCTTTATTTTCTCTAGAATCGTTATTTCAATTCATTCTTTCAATACAGCGCTTTAATAACGGAGACTCGAGCGATAAATGAGCATTGGCTGCGTGGATCGCTGTAAATTATTTAATGTTTAGAAAATCGTTTTCTAAACCTACGATGTAATTAACATCGATTCTTAAGGAATATTTATCAAATTATTTTTTAATATAAATAGACGGATGAATATTTAAATTCGATCCAGAATATTTAAATAACTTTGGAGTAAAACAATTATTTTTGCTTGGGCATTTTATCCAAATATTTGGAGAAAGCTTGAGAATCTACGGTACGCGATAAAAATGATATTATAGTAAGATATAAATAGTTGGCAATACTACCGTAAGTACGTACTCGAGTCGGTGTTGAATTAAAACGGCAGTGCCAATTCGTCGGATGTTTGTCATTTCCCTTTCTTCAGACTGCGGAAGACACTCGCACGCCACTCGACTCGCTTACAAACTATTTATATCATTTCGAATATTCGGAAAAGCTGTTCACACTGTTACAATTATTTCAGCTAATCTATATCGTACGTTTCCTAAAAATAATATTTTCATCGTTGATTAAAAAGTTCATTCTATCTTCTCCGATTATTTTCCTCGGCATTTTCTTCGAGCCTAAATTCATCGTTAAAAGATTAATAATCGTTCGTTTTATCTTTTGCAATTATCCTTTTTCGTAGCGCGTCTGGGTAGAAATTTGGCAAAAATTATTCCATATTGAAAAATTACAAAATTTATCGTTGCAAAGAGTTTTATAATGCCCGAAGAAATATATTACATAAAATAGAATCTTCTTGTAATTCTACATGAGAAACCTTTTGGTTAAATAATTATTATATATTCAGCTATCTTTCCTCGCTTTTTATATTTATATATTTATCTAGAATTTTTCATATTGATCATTTAATTTCAATTTGGTAATATAAGTAACTCCATAGTTGGTCCTTCTAGTTTTCTATAAAGTTATAGCATCAATAAATATAAATAAAACAGTCTTGCAACTTTGAATGGAAAATCTAATATATCATATTTGACGTCTTAGTATTTTCTATTTTATTCAATGACGAATCTAAGTAATCAATTCTGTGTTCGACAAATTGTATTACAATATATACGACTGGACAATTGTAACCTCCTCTACATAAATTGCTCAAGGTATTTGTAACGCGACAATATCGCACAGAATAAAAAACACGGAAATTCGAAAGCCATGTTTTTCTCTCTTTAGGAAGAATTTTCATGACTATTTCCTCCGTGCGCGTGCCAACAAACAATTCAGAAATGGAGAGAACAGCAACTTCACGCTGTAACGTTTAGACACGGAAATTACCGATGCAAAACATATTTCACGTTACTTTGATTAAAAAGCGGCAAAGTCGAAACTGAAATTTTCTTTAAAGAGGCTCGTTCTACGAATTTTACACGACCCATTAATTTTTTGACAGCTTCGTAAGAACGGCTATTCCGGAATTAATTAACCTCACTTTTGCAGCGGCTTACTCTAAGGGTTAAACGTTATAGCTTTCAAATTTCCACATCCGAGCTTCGGTAAAGCTAGACTTTCTAAAAATTGAATCGCTTATAGTTAATATAGGGAATAACGTATCGTTTCAAAGAAATTGCTAGAGAATCGATCTACGCTACAAATACCTGAAGCTGACTTCCTGTTTATTGGATAGCCATTATGTTCGGTGGAAATCGGAGCGTGCGTTCAACGTTTAAACAATTGCTGGATATATTTCAACGTACTATGCGCGCGTGTCGCGTTGGATATATGCCGTTCGCATATCAATACTTTCCTCGTGCGTGCGCAATTTCATTTCGCATCTAAATTCGAAGCCGATCGAATGGCATATGGTACAAGAAGAGGAACGCGCGATGGAAGCGGACGAAAGGCACGCGCCACGCGTATCGGCTTCCGTCAGAATTCGCGTGAAATTTGAGATGCGGCGACCAAACGAGCTATTTTAAAACAGACAAATCTCGCTGCGAGCTCATCGGTCGAAGGTCACTCTCGACGAGCAATAAAAAGACAGAAGCGAAGAAGAAACTGCACATAGTCCAGGATGAAACGATAATCGCGAATGGATAGGAAATGTTTATGTAGGCGAAGGGTAGGGATAATTGAATTGTGAAAAGAGCTGGAGCAAAGCGATGCAAAATGTCCGAATCGCGATAAGAGACAACGAAGCCGTGTAAAAGCTAATTTTTCTTTTCAATTGGCTTTGAAACGATCGTGCATATAACGCGACTATTCGCGTATTTTATAAATTCACGTCTGTATGTCTTTCTTAGGTTCTTGTACTTCTTGTACTACTAGATCGAATATATTTGTAGATGACGAGAAATTGTATACTACTATGACATAGTACACTACTATGACAAACGCAGAAATTGCAATAAAGAAAAAATGTAATTAATGCTTATGGCAAATGAGAAAAAGTTTGATAAAATTCTACAATGTGCGATCGAAAGGAAACAGTAACAAAAATAACAGCGCTTCGATATAAAAGTTGAAAATAATCGAGATTTATAATAAAAAAAAAAAAAAAAAAATCAATAATATATCGACGGCATGATATGACAAATATAATCATAGTATAATCAATAGTAGAATAATTTCAATAGTAGCATTAATTCTTTTTTCTTCTTTCTTTTTTGCGATAAATATCGACGAGAAACGTTTAATAACTCTTTACGCATTCATATACATTAAGTATTGCTCTAAATTTATTTATTTATTTAAATCTATTAGAATATTTTGCGCGAACCTGGCAAAACGAAAATTACGACTGATAAGGAACTTTACGCGAGAATTACTAAAAACATATGCCGGACAAGATGGGTAAAAATTATTTTCTTGCAAATCTTGTAACATTTGAAAGCGAACGAGGAATAAATAAAAAGTAAAAAATGAAAAGTGGACGATAAATAAGCTATTACAATACGAAAAAGTTGATTGAAATTTGTTCGAAAGGAAAAGGTAATAAAAAAATTAAAAGGTTCGAGAGTCGTGATTCGGTAGCAATATTTAAAAAATCGATGAAAATATAAATATGCGTGAAACGTTATGCTACAAATACGGATGGTGTAATATACGAATGTAGGCGATGTTTATCACGATATTCGGAAAGACGGAAATCATTTTCGAAATACAGAAGCATTAAGTAAAATTGGCCACAGTTGCCGACGATATATTTTTAAACCAATTACCTCATCGGTTGCTCTTCTACTTTGTATCTATCGCTTCTAAACAAGAGTTTTACGCGAATTATGCTTTTATTTCGGAGAACTCGATTTCGAACGAACGAACGAACATTATAAAATATATTTTACGGCTATTAAACCGTTAATTTAATTCGAAAGCGAAATGCTAAGTAAGCTTTCCTCCGTTACAAGCTTAGGCAATAGGCGTATCATAAATATAAGTAAGAAACTAATAATATTAGAAAAATATATAAGTAGGATAACGAAATATTCCGTTCCTTTTAATTTAAGATTAAATCGATATTTTATTGAAATTATTTAGCCAAGTATTATACGCATAAAGATGTGTTTCAATTGTATGTATTTTATACGATGCATGCGATATATACAGATTTACATAGATCGATGTATATTCTAAATGCATCGTCCGATTTATTATTCAATTGTATGGTTGTGATAAAGAACTATTGCGCGATCGATTCCATTTATAGAGAAAATCTGATGTTTCGATGAAAGCTCCGAAAGCTCTATACCTTTTTCTACTATAGCTTAAGTAGAACTACCGGTTAAAGTACGTGGCTTGATACGTCCAATTTACCAGCGACGAGCTTTCGTCGACCAGCCAGAGCGTCTTACACACGCGATTGCAGTTGCAGCGTTGAACCTGATGGTAATGCTCTGACACGATCTCTCACGGAGTCGATTCATATTTTTCTGCTCGTCTTCGCTTACTTCTAGTACCCGGTTACAAAGATGTAATGCCATGTTCCGATACGATAACTTCTGTCTTTGCTATAATTTGATTAATATCCTAGCATCGTAGGTTATTGATTAGGTATCGTATATAGATATAGATGTTGCTTACGTAAGATATGCTCGTATTTTATAGTAGAAAGTATAATGAACTAAAGGAATTATAGCATGTATAATATCTCTTATCTCGGATAAGTTATCCGCTATCGTTCTATTGCTATATGTTCATTTTGATTGTTAATATATAATAATTAGCTTTACGCGTACATATAACTTATTTCATCAAACGATTATCGACAACTATTGCGGAAGAAATTTACCATTAAATAAAAGTTGTAGCGGACGAAATATGTATAATTGGCGCAGTAGTATTAAAAAACGAAAGCGCAAATTAAATCGAAGAACGTTTACGTTTCGATACAATGAAGTTGTTTCATGAATACAACTGCTGAAATTAATTAACTTTATATCTTCCTGTTCCAAACGCAGCTTCGTACGTTCGTTACTGATAAAAAATGATATTTAATTTTCTGGATAAACGGATAATGAAGATAATCCCCACGATACGGGGATCCCCCCACTTTCTTCTTTATGGATTCATTTATTTACCTACATATATTTTTTTCTCTGCAATAAACTATTTTAAACAGTCATATTATAACGTCGAATACACATCGTTCCATTAATGTAATTGTCCGTTTATATTTTTATTCGTTCGCAGTAATAATACCGCAATTATTATTAAAAAAATTGATAACGGGGGAAAAAAGCAAAATACTCGATCCTTTCGTTATAAGAAAGACTTACTGTATCGAAAGATTTAGTTATCATTTTTCTACCTGTTATTTAACAAATAAGAGATCCTATAAACATTTGGACATTTAGAAATATGACGACTCTACTACGATTGAAAAAATGTATTTTTATTTATTTAATTAGGTGCCGACATAAAGATCTTCTCGCGTTGGAATTAACGTACAAGCGACACGAAAGACACGATATTGGAACCATATTAAAATATGAAAAATACTCGGAAAGATTAAAATGGCAACAAGAAATATACCGAAAATGGTATATCGCGATATTTAAAACGAATATTTGATAAAGTGAAAAAACTTTCGTAAAACCCTCGAATCTTTCCAGTTTGTGCTTTAAACTGTAAATATCAACAAGAGATATAGCCAAAGAAGGGCGTGTTAGCCGCAAGAGTTTAACATTTTCAGCTATTAAAATAACTTTACGGTCGGCATCTGTAAAACGCAGGATAAGCGTGGACGTAATTCGTCGTAGAAACGAAAACCGTGACGGAACGCGTCTAGAAGGTTTACATCGATCTCGCTGAAACATCGACGATCAGATTTTTCTGCCACTTGGTTACTTCGTTTCGCGATGCGATGCAGCCGCGTTTAAAACAACGACTAAAAGCGTAACGGCGTAAGCTTTTAGGCGCGAGCGCCGATTATCGGCGAAAAGTAACATCTGCTTCTCGTCAAATCCATATTTTTCCCTCTGATAATGCACGGTGGGCGTCTCTCGCCTGTGTCGACGATCGACGATCCATGCCGCCAAATTGCCAACCCAGTTGCGTTTCATGATCGAGTTATGCGCGATACGAGTCGTTGGTTGGACAGTGAATCGTGCGGTTAGTGCCGCGGCTTCTTCTTTCTTTTATTCCATCCAAATCGAATTAACGTACAGTGACATCGATGATTCGTACGTGCAATTGAAAGGACGCGAGGGCATAGCGTAATTAACGGCAAGTAGGAACAACGCGGCGTTGATCCCACTTAACCTTATAGGAGGCGTTCGTCTTAAGGCTGGTTCACGCACGGACAGTAGTCTAGTCAAACCGTAGAGAGTTGCCGGTAAAGTTGAGTTTAACCCGTTCGTTCTACAGGATTATTGCGAATAAGACGAGAATGAAAACGACTTTTCTTCGCGAATCATCTCCGCGAATGATCGCCCGCGATGAAACAGTGTAAATTCGGCTTTACTCGCTATTACGTGGTTAATGAACCAGCCTTTACAACAAGCAGTCTCCATTGCTCGCTGCATATCGCGGACCCGCTTATCCCGATCGACGTCTTACTCTTACCGAGCATCGAATCATTCCAGATTAAGATGCGTCTAATCGTAGTTGCACTGCTTGAACTAACGTTTATGCGATTTTAGTTTTATAGAAATTTAGCTTTGTAAAATCCATGCAGAGATTTTAACTATTAAACGTTATAAAAAATGTATTTCATTCTAGAGATTTAATATACTTTAGCGCGTAGGATTAAAAGAAACGTAATCGAGATGAAATAATTACGGTAATCTATTGATAATTAAAAACATGTAATATAAACATTAGATATTACTGTAATCATAGTTTCTGGATATTTTACATATTTTTGAATGTTATGTACATCTTGTACATTTTTGCATTGTAATTTTAATAACTAGTAATTTTAGTTATTCGAAATAGAAGCAACCTCGCCAATGTCAATAACCATGAAACGTGTTGGCAAAATCAACAGTCTGAACAATTTTTCCCTATACGTACCGTTTCCTATACAATTGTTGCTTGGCCTTAATTTTATTATTATTATTATTTAATTTGCGCTTTACAATTTGTCCAGCCGTAGACGATGGAATTTTAAACGCTGACCTTGACAACACATTTCAGGGTCGCTGTAATCGACGAGGTCCCTATTTCGTATAATTACTCTTTTATTTGTACAATTTTATTTAACGATGTATTTTCAATTTGACCTTTCTTCTTCCAAAATAATTCATCGGTAAAATAATTACATTTTCTTGATGTTTCGTCAATTTTTGTATAATTGCATTTTTAAATTCTCTTGAAAGCACAAACATCCGCGATCTAATTATTACATATTTGGACAATGTTGCACAAAAGGAAACTTAAAAAAGGAACGATACAAAACAGACATTAGTCTTTCAATAGTGTTTCATTAGGAACATCTAAAACGCATACGATCTATATCTAATGTTGAACATCTCTCATTTAATGGGAGATTAGCGACTATTAAACTTTAAACGTAATTTATATCTATCAAATTGGCAATTGACTCTCGGATCATAAAGTTAAATCGGGTTAAAGTCCATGATTCGGTTACTAATTTATTCGGATATACGTTGCCTGGCATATTTCATCTTTAAAGGAACATAGTACCTTTAATATATGTAAAGTTATATAATTTAATTACTTACGAGCAAGTGATAAACGAGGACGTAATAAATTCAATTTTTCCGATCCTCTACCGACAGGAATGCTGAATTTTTTGAAATGGAATATCGTAAAAGTATCGCAATGCCTTGCGACTACTATTGCAATGCGCGTAAATATTCCTGATCCATTCATATTTTCGCTTTTTCGTTATAATTCTTTCAACAATGCTTCCAAAAATACATATGTTTATATATCTTTTCCTTGGTTTAACCTATAGAATATACTGATAACGTTTGATAGGGAAAAATTGGAACATCCGTACAAGCTGAAACGAACCGATACTCAGTTTAGGATCACGTTCGACACAATCGACAGTCTAGTCGAGACTCGATAATTTAAATTGTAGATTTTTCCGCATTAACGCAAGAATGCATATTATTTAAAAAAATGTATAAGATATACTCGTTACAATATTTATCAGGTGAAACAAATCTCTGCGTGGATTTCGCTTCTTTAGTTATTTCTTACTAAATTTCATTTCACTTCATACGAATCTTATTATTAATTCACAATTAGGGAATCGTTGACAAAGACACAATTTACAAGCTTTGGAAGGCTGCTTTGATTATAGATTATAGAATAGGAGCGTATACGAAGGAAAATGTACTTCAACGTGCGTGTAAATATTTTGAGCGAATGCATAAAGTAATTTTTATGTTTAAAGTTGTTAGTTCGAAGTTATTTTTTTTTTTTTTAACGAATGTCACTGACAGAATACTTGAGATGTTCCCTTTTTCGAGGTTCTGGAATAGACACCACGCCGTCCCTCGTCGTCCGCTTACCAAAATGCGACGCTGCACTTCCCGCTCCGTGGCCAGATCCTTTAAACAAAATCTCCATTCTTTGGTAATGGAACGTTAGGTCGCTTGCCACTAGCGAACCGTCTTACGTATCCTCGAAGGACTCTAAATAGTCGTATCATCGACGCTTCGGAACTTGGCAACTTCGAGTGCCGTCTTTTAATTCGCAACATTCGCTCAAGCATTTTGCCAAAGTCCTTATCGAGACCTCGGCCCAGTCATAAATTAAAATAAGTTTGGAATTAAGGAAAATGCGTTCCCGCTAACACGCACAAATTCAAAAATATAAAGTACCATGACGACGTTACGTTAATTAATTTTACAAAAATCAGGCGAATATTAAACTATTCTAGATTATTACGTTTTGCGATGGAAAGGAAAAAATAAAAGATTTTATGAAAGAATATTTAATCGGTCGTAGAAGAATTTTCGCAAATCTTTTTTTTTTTTTTTTTTTTTTTTTTGAGTAAATAAATCGAAACAGAAAAAATAACTTTCTTTGCGTATCGTCGATGTTTATGTCAACAGCGACCAATAGAAAATTTTACAAATTAATAGAAACTTGGAACATAAAGTGTAACGAAAGTTAAATTTGTTGTAATCAAATTAATTTTGCATTTTACTCGCGTTGAAAGTTCATCAACCGTGGGTCAATGAATTTCTAGGAGGCTGTCGTTCGATTAAAACAAAATGGAAGCTAATCCACCCTCGGCTTTTCCGACGTGACTACGCTTTGAAACGTAACTTTCACGCAACTTTGTACGCATTCTAATAAAATACGCGACAACCAGCATGATTTCTATAGACCTACCGAGTAAATAAAAAAGTGAAATAGTATATAGACTAATTCTTTATTATACACGTTAACGGTAACGTTGTTTACGAGCTTCTTTAAAAGAACAACGAAAGTGTATTTTACAATGCTATATTAATTACTTCGAATATTCTAGTTCTGTTTGTTTCTGGTGGGTCTTGGTATTTACTAAAAGGTTATCGGACCTTTGATAGACTTTTTTTTTTTTTTTTTTTATACGTGGGGAAATCCTCATGGACACTCAGTGTTGCCTCGCCACAACAACTGAGTAGTGTCGGACTCTTACCGACTAAAACCCCACGGTTGACCTCTCGACGTTACGAGGTGCCCCGGGATCTCTTTCGAATTACTAAACCAGGGTTGCAGCCTCGTCGTCGTTCTTCCTTCTTGGTTGAAGGAAGGCATCCCAAAACGCTTGACCTCCTAGTCTGCCAGAGCCACCAACGCTCCAGTGTCCTCCTATGTTCATGGGGGGGGCGCCGCAGCCCCAGCGCGTCCTCTTCGTCAATATCCACACGGAGCGGTCACCCATCTTTGACCGCCCCGCGCCCAGTGCTGCTTAACTTTCGTGATCTCACGGGAACGAGCGTATCCAGCACGGCCAACAGGCGTTGACTACCGACGCATATACTGCCACAGACGCGTAACTAGAAGTAAAATTCACTGTAGCGGTACTATCGTTAAGCGATATTCCTGCAGTTTCGTCGAAATAAACACTGAACGATCGAAACGTTTAATTAAATTGCACATCAGTGACTCAAGTTTAATTTTCAATTTATCAATCGTTGTTTTTGTTATCAATTGTTGCTTCGCATATTCCAATTAAATACGATAAAGAATAACACGAATTTTTTGCGCGTAATTTATAATAATCGACAATGCAGGTTTGTTTGCCACTTATGTAACAATTTTAATTAACGATAACGACGTCTTCCAACGATAGATTTATCCGTTCGGGAAAGCGCAAGTACGCGTATATATAATGCGTTTAAACCAAAGTTGCGTAGATAGTTTGAATCTATCAACCGTCTGTGCAATCGGACAGTCCAATTTTCAAAACTAAGAATTTCTTGGATATTCTGTTCCGTAATTCCATCATATTTACTTGTCGATTATTTTATTATATATGTCTGTTTTCATCACGAACGAAATAATTAAAAAAAATCTCTTCTTTGCTCTAAAAATATAAATTTTTTAGAAAGAGATTCGCATTAATTCTTAACAGAAAGAAATTTCATATTAATTACCTTTTCATTCGGCGATAACGTTGTCAATATGAAAATATGAAAAATTCGATACAGATCGAAAATGGCTGTTCTAGCAAATTTTATATTTCTAATAATAACGTTTAAATTAATTACGCTTATATACAGCTGCGAAATTGGAATATTTCTATCTCGGCATTGAAATAATCGCATCCCGTGATATTATAGATTCGATGGTAGAAGATTACATTTTTATCCAAAACAACTACCTTTTCAACTAACGTCCGTTGAAACTTTGCTAACCTTCGAAAAAAGGAACGAAAGATACAAGGCGGTGCCACGAATTGCTCCGTTGATATATCGACAGGATCCGGTAGCGAAGAAAGTTTGCAACATGCTGAAGTTTCGAGCGTCGGGGCAACGAAAGTGCAGCTACACGGTGAGAATCTTAAACGCCAAAGTAGAGTTTAAACGAGTAAATTTTGACGAAGCGGGCTTCTTTTTTTCGCATGCCTTTTCGAACAGCTTGGAGACAGGTATATTTTGACGAACGTAGAATTTTTGATAGGACGGAAATTCGCGATAACCGAGGAAAATAAGCCCGGAATCTGAACATTTACGCTATATAAAAACTTATAAAGATTATCTGTCGTATTAACGAGCTTCGATATTCTGTGAAACTATCTTAAAGCCTTTCGTAACGAGACACCTTTTCTTTACTAAATGTCTGGCAGCAAATATCTGAGGCGATGTACAGGCCGTGATAGTCGTAGTTTATAGTCTCCTTAGGTTTGTAGTTGCTTGCCGTGGGTGTAGATGTCGCTGCTCGGGGTATCGCTGTATGTTTCTTCTCATTTTTCCATGCCCCGCAAGAAAAATCGGACTCCGGTCGTCGGGATTTGAGAACCCGGGTTCCGAACGTTCGTAACCTAAGGCGCTAACCATTGCGCCGCCGTCGTCCGGCGCTAGTTAGCGTCGAGTGGTGGTATTTAACCGTCAACTTGACAAAATCGTTTCTACGCACGTAGAAACGTCACCTTCTAATTATGGTTAAACGATATTCCAAAAAGGACCACCAGTTGGGAACGGGATTCATCGATTTCTCTATAATAAATATCTGTAGCGATATCTTGACCAGGGGAGGGGGGTTTGACAATTACGACTCCCCCCGACCACGCACGCTCACACTGTTATTTATGTTTTGTAAAACTACACGTATACATTACTTTATGTATTAATTATTGCGAAACATTTTTTTCAAAATTTTACAATTTTTATTTTACTTTCCATTTCCGATATGTTATCGCATATAATATTCTGAAATTATGAGTCGACTAAAATTTGAAGATACCTATATCAAAATCTTCTTTCGATAAAAGTCTAATTTCGAATAGAAATTTTCGACAGTGCTTTTGAATTTAAATTTCGTTAACGTCCAGTATTATGCGATAACACAAGAACTTCAATTTGAATATTATTTTTGACACGAAAGGTAGATGAACTTCCTCTTGATCTAATATTGCGAATAGTTGTGAAATACAATATAATGCTATTAAAAAATCTAATGGCATAAATTATTTAACGCGAACAGTGTTTTATAATCTTTTTCCGAGAAAAAGGAAAGGGGTCTGAATTTCGTATTACGCTTATTTAAATTAATAAACAAATCGAAGTACGTGAAACGCGGTTCGCAAATGTTATTTATCTAATTAAGGTAGAAATCTGAATTTTCGTTGCAGGTTAATCCAGGCAGCAAAGCGGCTCAACAGGGGGTGAGAGAAGGTGATTTGATCAGTAGCATAAATGGAAGAACTACCCGGGATTTAACGAACAGCGAAGCACACGCACTCTTACGAAACGCTGGAGAACATTTGAAACTCGGTTTAAATCAGTAAGTCGTTTCACGTTATTTTCTCGATATTTGTTAACGAATTACATCTTACAAATACATTAATTGTAAATTCTGAAACGACAGTGTGGTAGCTCTTATTGCTTCAGTGAGGGGATTTATTTATTGGTTATGTATAACGACAATTATTTCCAATTAAAACGACCTATAATATTTTTAAATAAACTTTCTAA
The DNA here is from genome assembly GCA_014737525.1 of Bombus difficillimus. NCBI lineage: Eukaryota > Metazoa > Arthropoda > Insecta > Hymenoptera > Apidae > Bombus > Bombus difficillimus. Next base: position 93,863 of record JACXIT010000154.1, on the reverse strand, counting down.
ACTTCTAGGAAACTAAGAAATGTGCGAACAAAAAGAAAAAAATGTGTTTATCATATATAATTATTTATTAATATCTTGATCCGTATAGGAATTAAGAACTCGATGTACAACCTTCTTGATATATATTCTGAGCCTAAACTACGATATAACTAAACGATAATAATAAAAGAAATAAAAGTAATTATTTTATATTCGTATTTTGCTATATGCAACGCGTAGACTGTTTCGTTTAACTGGAAACGATGAAATATCGCGAGGCATTGTCGAACAACTATATTCTAACCATAGTTTGACGGATATGTTAACTTTAATTCGTCAAATTTAACGTACAAACGACAAGAGAAGACGCAAGGACTTCTGTATTTGTTTTCCTTGTCCTCCATAAGTTTTACAAAGAAAAATTAAACCGTCTATTAAACTAATAGCTTCTCGACGTAAGTAGATTAATAAATTTTTATAAAGAATCTCGAACTGCATCGATTAAAGTATCGAAAAATATATGATCCTATTAAAGAAACAAAGTTGACCATCGGATGATATTTACACGTCCGTCTATAGAAAAAGCTAATAATATCAGAAGTCTTTTTCAATGTAATTACTAGTATCAAAAATATTTCAATTTCGACTCTCAGATAACTCAACCTGTCTATATGCATATGTATACATATATATACGTATCTATGTGTTACATGGCGTGCAGAGTCTGCTTTGCCCGGGCAACGTTAGCATTCCACACCGCTGAGCCGCCTGGTAATCCAGTCGAATTAGACTTTAAATCGGGGAAAATTGTACAGAGTAATTTTTTTGCGCAAAATGGTTCGATATTTTGAAGCGATTTACTTAAATTAAACCGCCTAAAAGCTCCAAAAAAAAAAAAATGGAACGAGCTTTTTAATTTTTATCGTAGCGAATTGGTAGAAAGACCAATTAATAACTGTTATATTTTTACGAATTTACAAAAGCACTTTCTCGCTCTATATTAATCTGGAACCGAGGAAAATTCTTTTTTCGACAAGTCACCGTAGCTCTAAATGATATTAAAAGCTGACAATTTCATAAAGCGTAGGGGAAGAATTGGATTGACCGTTCTTAAATTTTCGAACTAATCGTTTGCGCGCTTTAATAAAAGCTATAAAGTTCTGGCATATAATCGAGATAGCATGCAGCTGCGAAGTGGTGGTAAGCGCACCCGAAATTGAATTTGCACTTTGAAATTGCTGGAACTTACATTATCTCGGCAACCATATTACCAAGTACTATGATAACAATTCTTTTAAAAATCATGTCCGAGTCCAAAATCTTTTAATTTTTTGATTTTTGATTATTTATATCTCTCGTTTACTATTAATAAATGACGTTTCACTGTCATGTATATACCTAGTTAACAAATAGACGTCATATAAGATATATCGTATTATTTAAACTTCTAAAGTATGTACCGACACAAAGGATTCTATTTGTTACAAGGAATGGATTATACATTTTAAAAAACTCAAATAATTACTAATTTAATTTATAAAGAAAATAAAAATTTACAATTTCTTCCGATTTGGGGTATTTTGACGGCTAATTTGTCTGGTTTATGGCAAAGTTCGAAGAAATAGTTGAATAACGAACACGGTTCGATGTAACACGAGCAAAATTGACATTGCCTACCACTGGGTGAGCAGAGTCGAGAACTATTATTTCCTCGCAAGCTTTATCGAGCTGAAGTGGACATTGTATATAATTATATGAATAATTGTATCCATGTGGGCTACAGCGCTCCGAGCTGCTTCTATTTTATTTTCTTCGGTCAAATCGTTCCATTTAAAACGAAATATGTATCGGTACTTAGATATACATATAAAAATTTACGGTCGATAGGAACTCACGCCGATAATATCGACAAATCGTGCACGAGGCCACAGTTGCGGCCGAAAACTGTTATCCCGAGTGTTTTCTATGCGTTGGCGTCCAACTTCCATCGCTGAAAGAATCGTCGGTTGCCTGCCGGCGACCGGGGATTTTTGTACATCTGATCCAATAACGATACTTCGCGTCGAAAGAAATAATATGATTGAGACGAATAAAACAACTTGGCGTTGCGCTGTACGCGCAATGACCGCTTCAAACCTGGCAAAGTTCGAAAAAAAAAGAAGAAATACTCGTATGTGAGTATCAGTGTGTGAAAGTACGTGTGTGCGCGGCGTCTCGAAAACAGACGAATGTAAACAGTTCAGTCGGTTAACAGTCGGTTAACAGTCGGGTATAGAAGAAAGTGCTGAGACGCGTGCAAATGTGTATCGATGAATATATTAGAAATCGTTCGTTAAATAAATATATAACTATTTCAATATTGATTAAAAGTGTAAATTTTGCGTTACTGTAACGTTATTTCGGCTTCAAAGATCCATAATAATTCTCAACAAATAGAAATAGTTCCTGAAACTGCTCGCGCAGCGGTGGGTAATGCCAATTTTGTTCGCATTACAACGGTCCATGTTCACCATGCAACTATTATTTTGGACTTTGCAAAGCCGACTTTGTATATTTTGCGGGCTTTGTTCGCGACATATATATGTCGAGTTCTCATTGGGGTTGGGGGCGTGTAACGAATCTTCGTTTGGATTAGCCATCGTCGTTATACGATAGAGACGATATTTACCGGTACAAATATGATTAGCGGCGATTAGATATTCGAGACGCTAATGACAATGTCCAACTCGCAGCAAGATTCGTTACCCGACCCGACTTCCAAGGAGGAGCCGACAAATATATTAAAACTGCATTGTCATATTTAAATCGAGATAAAAGCTTTAGAATAACGTAAATCGTATAAAAATGATATATCTTCTTTTGCAGGGAAAATATTGGCTCTCCAAAACGACGAATTTATAGAAGTAGTTTACAAGAAAATACCACTAGTGAAATTCTCAGCAGTAAGTGTCTCCGAATTTTCGTATAACGATCATTGCAATTAGAATATTGAACTAACATATATATATATATCACTGCCCTGTGCATAAAAAATACACTTATATGTATATTAAAGTATCGATAAAATAGGTAAATATTAATTGTACTATCTTAAATGCAAAGCGTTTTCTTTTGTTACAGAAACAACGACAACGAAAACTACGACTACATCGAATACCCAGATTATAACGACCGATACAAAGAAGAACGAAACAAGTAAGTTTTTTTTAATAATATATAAACGTGCAACTATGAAAATATAGTATTATACATAGTGTTGAGTGAAAAAATTCATTTACGCTTCTTTATTTTTACGCTTGTCTTTAAATGATCATATTCAGATAACATTTTTTACAATCGTATCTAAACTTCAAAATTTTCATAAATAATGAAAATTTTTGAGTAGTGTTTTGGGCGTGGGTAAGAATTTGATCCGATCGATTCAGTTGCGCGCTTGATTTATTAACGAATGAAAGTTTTAACGATAAGTCGATGCGCGGCGCGACGTGGCGCTATGGTACTTGGCCAATACGATACAATATTTCAATGTTATCTTCTGAATAATTTTATTGAACAAAACTCGAAATATTTGTAAACTAATATAGTACGTATATATAATAATATAGATGTATTTCACAAAATACAAAATATGACGAGCGCTATTGCGCCCCCTGTTTTTTCAATGACCCCTGAGACTCGAACGGTTAGTGTTACGGCTGACGCGTTGAATGCCACGTCAGTTTTACAAGGTTTAGCCGTGGCGTGCAGGTAATCGGCAAAAGAACGACTAAATTGCTTCCCATATTTACGATAGAGCTTGCTCCAGTTCAATCTTTCTTATTACTAAAGTTGCACGCGCGATAATGCAAGTGGAACTATCTTTTTTTTTTTTTTTTTTTTTTCCGTGGGGAAATCCTCATGGACGCCCCGCCGCCCTCTGGGAGGCGACGGGGGAGTGTCGGACTCTTACCGACTAAAACCCCACGGTGGTCGTCCCGACGTTTTGGAGGTGCCCCGGGATCTCTTGCGAATTACTACCTGGGTGCACCTCGTCGTCTATCTCCTGCTGTTGTTATCTAGGGA